>CAEGAE010030452.1:0-14110 GCA_903067095.1 Girardinus metallicus | reverse complement strand
ACATAACTATTTTAACTAAACAACTGTTACACATGTGATTAGTGCTACCATTTCAAATGAAGCTTAGTGACAATTTCAAAATAAAAGCCTCAATAGTCCTATGAGGTAAGTGCACCGCCGTAGGCGGTGCAAAAATGTTAGCATTTATTAGATATTTTTCTCAGGACAGTGAACTGCCTTGCGCAGCAAGGCATTTCTTTAGCATTAGCACAAACATTAGCATTTCACTGCCCCCACTAGCATTAGCTTTTTCCCTGAAACAAGCTTTTACCTTCTTTTCTTACTTATGAGCCATGTTTCGTATACTGAGTGGAGTACGTCAATGACAAACAACATGCTACTGACAGCATTCATGCTAAAATTAGCATTTTGGCTAATTTTAGCTTATGTATTCATTTTAACATACTGAATGGTTCGAGTCCATGTTAGTCAACATTCTTGTGGCTCTCTTTACTTTAGCTTAGCATTGATGCTACTTTTAAGCATCAGAACGCTGGGTCCAAACCGACGGGCACACTTTGGCAGGCCCCGGTCAAATTTCTTCAGGAATTTCTAGTTTTTAAATATTCTTTTAATGTTTCCTGATTTAAAACATTTTCCAAACCAATCTTTAAATCAGTCTTGCCTGTTTTTGACAACTACAGAACATTCAGTTCTGCAGCTACTGTTTTATCAGTATTTATTACCACAACAGTATGTTTCTTCTTATAACCTCTACATAGTAGGAGTGAAGAACATAATGCTATGATTCACAACGTGCAATCAGTAAGACTAAAATCCTAAGACGGTAGGGGAAAGTTTATGTCCATCTCTAAAGAACAACAGGGCCGAGCAGAAAGATCTTGAAGATGTAAAGAAGGAAATTTTACTGTGTTCTGCCCTCCAGAGGTCAACAGAGCAAAACACACTTGGGAAGCAGCATTAAAACAAACCTAAATGAATCTGCATTCAGGTTACAAGTACTAAAAGCTACAGAAGCATTGTATTCCTGGTTGAGATAGTATAAAGACATGATATCAGAGGGGCTGACTACAGCTTCCTTTTACTGTAACCACATTGGTAGCTGCTATGTTTGTGATAATGATGGCCATCTGTCACTTGTAATAAAACCAACCAGACATGGATGAGGATTTAGTAAATGCACTGAACTTTTATTTTAAAAACTGTATGTTTTCAGCTTTGTGCCAAAAAAACCCGAGTTGCAAACACACTCAATTCACATGGTTTGTATCTGGGTATGACTGAGAATGCACTGGCTCTTTGTAAGCATTTAACACATGTCTTAAAGCAGTATTTAAAAAAAGGGAGTAGTCAGCAGCATAATCATAATGTTAAAAAGATCATCCTGAAACTTGCTTCAGAATGTGGTGCTATGGCGTCATCACCTTCATTCATCTATAATCTAATCATAATAAAAGTTTACAGTGTGAGTCAGACCAATATTCAAGGGAAGAAATGTAAACGCAGTTAAACAAAATGAATAATTTTTCAATCTATTTTGTTCATCTGGAGGAGATCATAACTGCAGAAAAATGAGGAACAGTGCAATAAACCTCCCAAATGCAGAAACCAAATTTTCCGAGACTAACTTATCTCAAGAAAACTTTCAGGGAAAAGTTTATGTGGAAACCTTTCAGTCTCTGTGTCTATCTGAAGATTAGATTTACAAATATTTTTTTATTGAACAGGTGCTATGAAACTGTCTTAAGGTCCAATATTATCAATGATTTCTCTCCGCAGAGTGGAGAGAAATCAACACATCGGCAATGAAAAGTGCACATTGAAATACTTTAAATACACGTCCCTGATGTGATGCATTAGTTGAAATCCTTTTTTGATAAAGTTTCCAAAAGTTATGTTTAAAAATGAATTTTTAAACATAACTTACACAAATTATTTTACATAAACAATTCCATAGCACATTTGTTTCGGTAAACTTGAGCTATGGAGGTGGAATTTGTGGGTAAGCAGATAAACATAAGAAAAATACCCACGGATATAAAACATATCCCCTTTGACAGGTCTTTGTGTGTGTTTTGCTGTGCTAAATATGTAAACTTGTTTCAGTCCGGATGTTTTTGCTTACTGACAGCAGCAGGAAACATTAAAAACAGATGGTTACAAGTTTCCACGCTGTGGATCGCAGCGGGAAACTGTCTCTGTAAGGCAACCAGTCGCTACTACGTCCCAGTTTAATTTCCTTACCATAAGACTGGATTTGTAGAAAGAGAGCCAACAGAGGAAAGCTTGTTTGCCTGTAATTTGGCTTTTATCCTGGGTCCATTTTAGCCTTCCAGCTTTCTGAATAAAAGTGAATCTTATTACGACAGAAAAAGTAAGAGAGTATTATGTGAGAAACCTAGTTAGATCATCTCAATGAAAATTTGACAAAGCTGGAAAAAGTATTGTGTTATTGTTTATTTTCACTTCTCCTTAACTGATGCTGTGTTGGTACTCTTTATGCAAAATAAGACAGGAGGATGCTGCTACTTTTTTTTTTTTTTTTTGCCTTTTTAAGTTAAGTTGCTATACTGCTAAGTGTACCTTATTACTCTTATTTTATATTGTGTGTCTATTTGAGCTTATTCAATTTAATATTATTGCACATGTGTGGACCCACAAAATATTCTGGCTCTGTTGAATAATATTTGTATGCAGTTAAATAGCGCTTAACCGAACTTGAAATAATTTCAGGGTTGTCTATGTTGTTTTTCATGTGAATGCAGTGCATGTTTGTGTTGCAGAAGCTTGCATAACCTAAAGGAAGCCCGATCAAGCGAACACAGCGGCACAAAGCTGTTTTCAGAGCAATGAGAGGTTGGTAGAGAGCGGAACTGACCAAGAGCTCAGCTGCTACGACTTTGAGGTAAAAGTCAGAAAGTCTGCAGGTCCTTCTGCCCGGTAAAAACTGGCTGGTGACCTCTAAATAACAGATTCCGTTTTAGCTGCGCAGGCGCAGTGCATCAACCAAGCTAAAATGCGTGAAGATAAAAATAAGCTCGTGGTCTTCTTTCCGCTCATAATCTTTATAATAAATGTCGCCATCTAGCCTGGGTAATGTTCCAATCTAAATATAGTGTAGCTTTATTTTGAAGCCCACTCATCCCACTTCCTGTCTCTTACAAACGTTTGGCTATTTAACAGCGCAGTTAGAGAGTACTTTAACTCACCATCTCTATGATCCTCGTTTTCTTCCCAGCTCGCTTCTTCTTTGCTACGATGTACTGGGCCAGCGCCACGCCGCCGAACACGACACACACACTAGCGCTGGCTGCGGCTCCGACCTTCACCACGGCCGTCCTGTCCATGACGGTCCGCTGCGCTGCCGCTCACCAACCCGCCGCACGAACAGTCCCGTCCTCCTCCGATTAACAACGGGCGCCTTCCTACTGGTGCTGCTCACACGCGGAACCAAAGATCGTCTATGCAGAAAGAGACTATTTGCTCTCATTTATGATGAACTGTTGAACTGTAATTATATAAAACATCCCATTAACTCCTACAAACTCTCGGTCAAAGACGCCACAATGAACAAACAAATAATATGTAAAATAAAAATGTATTTGACACCTTAAATAAAAACATTAAAAAATGAATAAAAAATACATGCAGTCTTATTTAACAAATTGGAATGTAAGTAAAAAGTTCATTTATAAAGTGAAACAGGGTGGGTTAATTACACACAGGATGAGGTCTTCAAACTTTTTTTTTTCAAAGGATCATTTCTAAAAAGTAAACGTAATACCTGCTAAAATGATATTTTCGAAATTTATTCCGACAAACTCATCTTGAGGCTTTTTTTTTTGACTAATTAACTTTATGTAGGCCTGTGCAGTTGCCTGTTCACACAAAATGCGAATCAGCCAATGACAAGGCAGCATTGCAACCAAAGTAGAAGGTGTGTTCCTAATTTAATTTTGTATATCCAATAATTATGTTAATTATGTTTTTGCTTTATTGGGGAAAAAAACTTTTTTTTTTTACCTGACTGAAAACAATGGCTAAGCAAATGACTGCGTAGCCACAGGCTAGGATTTTCCTACAAATGCGATCCATGGCAAAATATGCTGTGTATTCAGAGATGTAATCCTTATTTCTACTTGGTTAACACTAAAACATAAGGTTGAAATGAAGTAACAAAGCACATGTTCTATCTAGTGTATTAAAGTGTAACTGTCTTAGTCTTAATATACTTTTTATCATTTTATACCTTTCAGCATTCTAACCAACAGCCATACATGAGCAAAGACAAATGTGAAAAAGAGTTAATGTTTGTGGAAATGAATTAGCTTGCTGAGTGCATATTCATCGTCATATTTTGCTGTTATGCAAAATATGTCGTTATACGACATATTTTGCATAACAGCCAGGCAAATAGCTATCCTCCTAATTGACATCATAGGTAAATATCAACTATGAGACAAAATGAGAAAAAAAAATTTAGAAAATCACATTGTCTAATTTTTTAAAGAATTTATTTGCAAATAAGGGTGGAGGGTTAGGGTTACTGTTGACCAAGGGTTCAATTGCAAGGCCTCTCTCATCTTTTAAAGTGGGAGAACTTGCACAATTGGTGACTGACTAAATACTTTTTTCCCCACTGTAAAAGATGCATTAATGTGTACAGCCTGGTTTTACAAAAAAAAATTGTTATGAACAAAACGCATGCGTACGAATATAACACCTTGTACGTGGGATATCCACCATGTTTTGTGGAGAACATTTTCCATTTTAATGCAGTTAGCAAATAGAATGTTTCAATTTAAGTCATGATGTTTCTGTAATTAAAAAGACTAACTTTAATTAGGCATGCCAAA
Organism: Girardinus metallicus; assembly: GCA_903067095.1. Taxonomy (NCBI): domain Eukaryota; kingdom Metazoa; phylum Chordata; class Actinopteri; order Cyprinodontiformes; family Poeciliidae; genus Girardinus; species Girardinus metallicus. Next base: position 9,293 of record CAEGAE010030452.1, on the reverse strand, counting down.
CAAGAACGATTACGGTATATTTATTAAAATTTAATGTGAAAAGAGTAGTAATTAATTATATACTCAGTATCAATACTAAGCTCTTGACATTTTAATGATTAATATTTTTTTATTTTTAGAACAAGCCTTGATTCAAATAAATTAATAAAACCCAGTTGCAAGTTGTTTAAAGAAATTACAGTAACAAAGACAGTTTAAACAATACATGCAAAGGGAAACTGAAATATCTCCTTTTGATATGAAAATGACTAACGAGCAGCTGTAGATTCAAGCTTAGAAAGATAAAAATGGGAGATGGATTTAGGCAAATGTTCCTATCTCTTAAAACTGTTTGCTAGGAAATTCAAGTTCAAGTGTACAGTTTGACCGTATAAAATTACTTTTATTACTTTTGTTTTATTGGGCCCAATTCTTTTGTCCTACATCACAGATGTCAAACTCCAGCCCTCAAGGGCCCTGCAACTTTTAGATATGCCTTTGCTGAACCACATTTGAATAGAATAATTAGGTCATTAGCAAGACACTGGTGAACTTATCTACACAAGAAGGAGGTAATTAAGTAATTTCATTTCAATGTTTTGTACCTGTGGCACATCTAAAAACTGTAGGGCAGCAATCCTTGAGGACTGGAGTTTGACACCCTTGTCCTACATCAACCTTTGGGAATTTTAAACAACACTTGCAGCTGAGATATACTTTTTGGTATATTTTTTCTGCTCAGCTGAACTTTGCATTTGAATCATTTGTGGTTGGTGGAAAAATAGCATGTTGCTGCAACAAAGAACAAAAAAGGAGGAACTGAACCAAGCTGTTTGTATGATATCTTGGCTACATTGGATTCTTATGCAGTTCACTCAGTGTTTCAGTGAGTCCACATGTACTGTTTTCAGTCTTCAAAATAGAATGATTATTTCCTCACTTTCAAATTTGATAAAAAACAATAAAACAATAAAAAAAAAAACAATAAAAATTGTTCATAATAACTTAGAAGCTAGCATGTAACAAGACATTATCCCAAGACATTATCTTACAGGACAATAAATATCAAATGATGAGCCCTACTAAAGAACATTTGATATGCAAAAATATAAAAGGGGGTGTTCCAATCCTCGCTTGTTCAAATGAGTGAGTATGGGATGGTCTTGCAAACTTTTCCTTGGCTATTCAACTCTATTGTTTTTCTTGGCCATATAAAGCCATGCCACTCACTTCTTCAGCAGGCTTGTCCATCTTCAACAACGAAGGTAAGACCGGTGCAATAATTTTTGATCATTTATTTCGACAGTGTTTCATTTGAAATAGTCTTCAAATGCAACTTTTCACAACTCAATTTCAACTATTATTGTTTGGTGGGGTCATGTTTTCAAATCATATTTTGTAAAAAGTGGCTAAAAAAATAATATTATATGAGAAGCTTATTTTTAGATTGTCACCATCAACAGAAAAATAGTAAGGAAGTTTGCTAAATCGCAGGAGACCAGATAATGCTTTCAGTAAACTAATTAAACTGAAATGAAGATGTGGAATTTTTGGGATATATTTTTGTAAAGGTGCAATGAATCTCCACTCCTTTAAAACTAAATCTAAACTTTAGATTCAATTTTTTTCATTTGACTCTGCTTTTATGCTTTTTTTTAGTCCTTAACTGCTGGAAAAATGAGGAGTCAGATCTTGGTGGTAGTGATCTTCTTGGTGGTGGTCACAACACTAGAAGCAAATGGAGTAAGATGCTGGATAATTCATTTAAGTCTCCAACTACTGAGTTTGAGTTTATTTTACATTGGGTTAAAAAAATACTTGCTGCTGAAAAGTGCTTATCTAACACATCTCCCACGTGTCATTCTATTCACAGTTTCAGTTTGGAGATATCATTTCTTTTAAAGAGAAGTGCAAAAACAATGTTTGGTACAAACATTTTGCCATTTATGTGGGGGAAGGACATGAGCATCACTTACCCAAAAACGATAACGAGGACATTTATGAGCGAGGTAAGTACCCTACAAACTCAGAAATAACACAAAATGAGTAAGAAAAAATTTTAAAGCTTAAAATGTGAAAAACACTTTAGGTATGTGCCTATATTCTGAAATAAGGAGCCAAATGCAAGCTTAAAGGCAGACAAATAAATCAACTCTCTATATGTAGGAACAATATATAGCTCCATAAATTAAACATCCCTGAAACATGCTATGCAGTAAACTAAGAAACAAGACTAACAAAGAATAGAGGAAAAAACAATCATCTGACACACCAATAACTAAAAAGAGTGTCAGAGTTAATGTAGAGCTATATGAGGTAATCAGGAAAACTAGCTACAGTGCAGAATTACACCAAACCTATTTTTAACTCCTCTTTTTTTGTTACAGTGAAAGACTCTAAACCACCAAGATGTAAATTTTCAAGGATGAATCCAGATGAACAACCTGAAGTAAACAATTACCTTGATGACTATACAGATCCCCAGACAAAAATAACATTCAATAAAGGAAATGATGACGAAATTCGTGACCGTATCAACGAGACATACAAAAAGTGCTCCCTCTACGAAGTATTTTCCAACAACTGTGAGCACCATGCTACCTATGTGCGTTACGGACATAAGATAGCTCTGCAGGTAAGAGCCTTAATAAAGCTGTATAAAAATAAAGTATTTTATAAAATTGTTTTGGGAATGATGCAAAATATTTCAAGTCCTTGAAGTCATTAGCACTAGTGTGTATATCTAATGAAAGAATGTATGATGTCACATTTGTAGATCTCTTTGCCTGCACAAATAACTGCTGTTTCTAAATTTGATGCAGGACAATGAAAAACGTCTGGATCCATCAAACTTTTTAATGTCTAATACTTAATGAACTATTTTCCTCCAGGATTACTTTTAGAATTATGTTGTTATTAAATTAAATATTATTTAGCTTTTATGTATTTTGTCTAACCACTTTGTCTTTTTTTTTTGACAGTTCAAGCTGACTGGTCAAGGTGTATGTTTTAACAACCCAAGAATCAATACAAAAGCTCTGGTGAAACACTTGAATGAACCATGTGGCTAAATGTTTTGTAAATATCCATCTCTAAAGTGATATCAGATATTTGAAATTAAAATAAACAAGCAAGTTCTGTCCTTGTTGTACTGTCTATGAGAGTGTGCAGTTACTAATAAAAAGATTTATCACACTGTATTTTACACTGACTTGCAAAATGTGTGGTATCTTACATACAAGGAAGCTAAAGAAATCCCTCTGTGGTTCACTGAGCATGTGCCTAATATACCTTCAATAAACTGTTTTTTGTGGAAGCTTTACTATCACACTTCCTCTTTTTAATTCATCCCTCCTACAGTCAACTAACTTGGTTTCCCAGGGATGCCAACACAAAACCAAAGATAACATTGGCTAAGCAAAACTAGTATCAAGAAAAAGATGACAAATTTTAAATATAGTTTAATTTATAGAGTGCAAATAAAACAACAGACTTGATGTGCAACTGTACTTCAAACTCATTTAAACATATGGGATCACTATTATTTAAAATACAGACTTGCATTTGTTGCAGTTTAGTTTAATAGTCTGTATAATGTTCTTACATGTTTTTGTTCATGTTTTTGTTTGAGAGATATGTTTAGTGTTGAAAAATGAAAGCTCAGCCGGCGTGTGGTGTAGAGGGAGAGCCTCATATACAGAGGTTAATTCTCCTTGATGCAGCATTCCGAGGTTTGATTCTCGACCTTTTGATCGTTGCTACATGCTCCCTCCCACCTTCTTTCTGCCCACTTCTTGCTTGAACACTAGTGCCACAAAATCTTTATAAGAATGAACGTTCAGGTATAGGCGTTTGCGCGCCTTCCTATACCTCAGTCAACCTGTAATAAAGTAAGTTTTTGCATAATAGCCAGGAAATTACATCCATCCCTAACTGTCTCACACTGGTTTTCCTCAGACAGATAAGTACGACAAACTACATGCAAATATCATACATACATGAAGTTTGACCATATCGCCAACAAACGATAGAAGAGTAGTTAATGTATAGCCAATGTATTATTTTTTTCTAACCATCAGTACAAAAGATACGATTCTCACAGCAGCAGAAATGAGAACCACCTCCTTACAGCTAGAAAATAAACTGAAAGTTAAATGTACTAAATAAAAGTGGAACCTGAAAAATAATTCATTTTGAGGGCAGAACTCCTATGTAGAGCCTCTCCATCTTGCACCGATGTTCTCAAGTGAAAACCCAACAAGTGTTAATCTCATTCTGAGGGCTGGCTCATTCAAATGAGTCTGGGAAACAGTGGCAGGACTATTCAGGTGGATTATAGCTCCCTCACTTCCTCAGCAGATGTCCACTATTTTACTGGAGGTAAGACTCTTCAGAGCTTTATTGGATTAAAAATGATTGTGTTAAATAGTAACTGAGAACACAATGAATCAGTATATAATATCTTTGTCTACTTTAAAATTTGACAATTCAAGCTTTTCCGTTTATTTTTTGGGTCTTCTTTCATTTAAGACATTAGCTTCTAAAGAATACATAATTAAAAAAGCAATGAACATGACTGGTTGCCAGGTAGGTCTGGGAGTAGAAGTATAAACTTGCCAGAAATGCTGAATCGTCAAACTAAACAGCTAATTATTTATGAAAATCAGTAGCGGGATGTACAGTGGCTTGCAGCGGTATTTATAGGACTTTAACTTTTTTAATTATTTACATTGTAATCCCCTGAGTCAGTACTTTTGTAGAGCCACCTTTCACTACAAAAACAACAGCAATTATAGAATAATTTGTATATTCAGATTGTCAGTTTTCATCAACACAAACCACACTGAAGACAAACCAAATAAATACATTCTGGTCTCCTCTGACCAGAGCATCTTTGTCCAGTTTGCTTGCATTCCTTGCAACTTGTGAAACTTTACCTCTTCTGATTTTATTTCAATAAAGCCATTTTTCTTGACGATACATCACAAGCAGATTTGTGGAGTTAGCAACTATATTTTCTTCACTTATTGGCAAATTTTCTCCCCCAGTTTCAATGGATCTCTTTTGTTTTGATTAAATTGTTCTATAACAGCCCTGCTTCAAACTTTTTCATAGCTTGATCACTAAGCTTTCTGATGCATTCATGGACAAGTATTCAAGCAGGGACTGAAAACAATACTTTTAAGTTTTTTTTTTTACAAATCATGTATCCCTTTCTTTCCACTCATACTTCTGTCTCATTAAACTTTAATAAGACACGTTGACTTTGTGGCTACAATGTGACAAATGTGTGTTTAATGGATATTAAGGCACTGCATAACAGACACTGCAGAAGACGGCAGTACGAATTTACATAATTTACATTTACAATCCCTGTGTGCATACATGAAGTACAATAAAGTGTTCACCTGCATCACTGGCTCTTAACACAAAAAAGTAATTGGACTATCCTATATTGCTTCCCTGTATTAAATCTTTTAATCAGCTTTTGAGATTCATTGTGTTCTATTTTATAGCAAAGAGAGACATTTAAAGTTAGTACTTGAATACCTTTTCCTGAATTTCCTGCTATAAATGTTGCTTATCCTGCAAGGGGTGACAGATGCCAGTTATGAAGAAAATAAAAACAGTTGAGGAGGGAAATTGTACTGCTCATGGGAAAGTCTTATGAGAGCCAAGCAAACATTCTGCAAACATAAAAGCTGATAAGAGATGTCTTTTCGTGGTTTGTTGAAGGACAGAACTGGACACATGTGCAGGACAAAGTCAGAAATATTGTTCAAAAGTGTATGTAAGGAGGCTGTTTCCTTTGATTCAGTAAATTACATGTGTTTCAGATAAAGGTAAGACCTTTGAATCGACTTTTGCTGGTTTAACTCCTAAAAGATAAGACACAATTTGTCTGAAATGCATTTTTCTTTTTAAAAAATGGCTTTCTGAAATTGTATGATTTTAGTTAAAATTTTTTTCACAAGTCTGACATGTCCATCTCAGATCTTGACTGCTTAAAAAATTAGGAAGCTACTCTGGTGGATGTGATCCTTCAGCTGATGACCACAATGCTGGAAATGAGTGGAGCAAGTTAATTTCCTTTATCACTGCTACATTTTAAAAAATTATATCCAAATGTTTTGGTTTCAGTTAGTTTAATCATTTTCTGTTTACTCTAAATGTGACTCTGCATTTTCTTCCATCCACAGTTCCAATTTGGAGACATCATTTCTCATAAAACAAAGCGTAAAGCTGGAATTAGATACAAACATTTTGCTGTCTATGTGGGAGATGTAAATATTTGTTGAAAAAATGCAGAGCACAACGTTTACGAACTAGCAAGTAAATATCAGTAAGCAACAAACCAATAGTAATAAATTCTATTGATAAACTGTTTATTTCTCATCTGTTATTTGTTTACAGAGAAATATCATGGTAAATCGTGTAAATTTGCTAAACTGAAACTGAATGAAGAGCCGGAGGTGAACAATTTCCTTGATGGCTATACAGACCCCTTAACAGGAGTGACGTATGGTAAAGGAGACGACAAAGACATAATTAAACGCATCACTGAAACGTATCAAAGCAGCACAATATACGGCTTCCTTCACAACAACTGTGAACACATTGCTACCTATGTCCGATACGGAGTCAGGGTGGCAGTGCAGGTATGTAACAGGTTACACTCATTTTTCGAGCATCGTATGTTTAGAAGAGCAAACAAGGAAGAACGAACAATGACTCAGATTAAGAAAATGACAAATTTTCTTTCAGTCATCAAAACAGATTGTCTAACAAAATACCTACCTACTAAACTTAGGCTTAATACACCAACAAACAGCAACGGTATCCTCTTTTCTCACTTATCAACAGTACAGGGAATAATATCGACATGTATTTCTCGTGCTATCTGTTGGTGAACTTATGGATTTATATATTTGTATTGTGAAAACTGTATAATATGTCCACACACATTTAATTTAAGTGATTAGATACATGGAATAAAGTCTTCACAATACACTGTTTAATTAAACATTTAAATTCAGCAATTCGATATTTATCTGTACATTACTGATTTAGATTGATCCTACATTATTTATCTGAATTACAAGAGGTTTTAATTAATTTGCTGCCATTTGTTTTTGTTATTTGTTAATTGGCATAAAGGAAAAATAATTTTAAATCTTATTTTAAAGTTAAAATCCCCATGAAGGTGCCAGTTTTACTGCCAGAAACTGTTGGGTTTTCTATAGCAAATGGCTTAAGACTTTTTGAGGTGTTCAATTGAGAGATTGAACTCATTGTGTATATTAGTTTACAACAAAACATCAATGTAGCATCTTGAAGGGAGCCATTACTGGGGTTCTCCCAGCACAGCCGCTGTCAGAGGTTTTTCACACTGTTTTTAAGCCTTCATAATGATGATAATGAAGGTCAACATCATGACCATCAGTGGACATTTGCCTCACAATCCATCAAATTTGCATCAATTCAAAATCTATGTACAGACACAATCCCTGTAATTTTATAACGTGCTGTATATGCTTGAGTTAAACCTTAATTCAATTGAGATTCTCCCCGTGATCACAATATTCTTAATTGAGGGGAAATTGCTTATTTGTTGACAAGCTACTCCATTCAAAATGTACAATATTAGCAGATACAAAAGTAACCATGAGCAATATAAAAAAAATATTTGGGCTGTTGTAAACGAATATTTTAGTAATCAAGTAATCTATCTATTATTCTTACGATTAATCGGGTAATCGAATAAAAAAAAAGATAAAATAAAACATTGGTGAATCTAACATAACAGCAATATTATGCATATCAACATCAGTCCAATTTTTCACATTTGAGCTTCTCTGACAGTTACTTTTCTGTAGTTTAGAAAATTAACCTGTAACAATAATAGCTCACTTTGTTAACTTGAAGAAAAGTTATACAAAAATCTGAAATTAATTCAATGTAATAATAAAGAGGCAGGCTCACAGATAGCCTATCTATTTGTGAGCAGGCTATTATGAAAAAATGTCTATACTCCAGCTTTCTGTTTCTATTTTCATCTTCAGTCAGTTTAATAAAGGAACTTATGCAGCCATTTACAGTTTGTGTTCATGTTAGCGATGGGATTTGACTATGAGGGGCCGTTTAAAACAAAAAATATGTTTTGTCTCACACACTACTAAAAACTCTCACACACACAAAATATTAAAATTGCACATACATACTATTAAAATGTCACAATTTTTTTTCTCACACGCATACATAAAAGAGTAAGATTGCACATATAAACTAATAAAATATAGACTCACCTTTTGTATGTGTGAAAGGGACTCAACATTTGCCTGAGAGTGATGTCACGGAAGAGGCGGGGCATCATTTGGAGATCAGATCTCGCGTGCGTTGATACGACGTTGATATGACGTCGTAGCGCCGGCTCTAAGGCGCCTCACTCCGGCGTTAGCTCCAGCGTTAGCTCCGCGTCCTCTTCAAGCGCTTGGAGGTTCACTTATGGCTCTGACGTTTTTTCTCAAGGTTGATCCGATTTATGAACTCGAATTTCGGCCAGCCGTTCTCTACTGTTCCCTCCTCGGAGGTTCACTTAGACCTTATTCAGGTTCTAAGGCAGCTTACTCCGGCTCTAGCCGGTGCTAAGGCCGCTAACTCCGGCTCTAACGCCGGCTATAACGCTGGTTCTAAGGCCGCTTACTCCAGCTATAACCCCGGAATAAGCCCTAAGTGAACCGCCGAGCGCTTGAGGAGGAAGCTGGAGAGAACGGCTGGCCGAAATTAGCGTTCATAAATCGGATTAGCCTTGAGCTAAAAGCCACTTACATCGTGGAGTTCCAGTGTGCAGCATAAAGCTGACGTCATATCAACGTCGTATCAACGCATGCGCGATCTGATCTCCAAATGATGCCCCGCCTCTCCCGTGACATCACTCTCACACAAACATTGAGTCCCTTTCACACATTGAAAAGGTGAGTCTATATTTTATTACTTTATATGTGCAATCTTAGTCTTTTATATATGTGTGTGACATTTTAATAGTATGTGCAATTTTAATATTTTGTGTGTGAGTTAGTTTTTAGTAGTGTGAGAGACAAAACAGTTTTTTTTCCTAAACGGCCCCTCATATTTCACATCTGCATTCGTCACACACAGAAACATCTACTAGCTCTGTAACGTCATGATGCTCTTTGCCACCCATTTGTTGCGACCGGGATGATATGAAATTTATTTTCCGGTATTTTCAGTAAAGCTACGCATCTAAAGCACAGCCGCCCGCAGTGTTCAGTCTGTCCGTTTATCTGTATAAA
>CAEGAE010030448.1:0-16542 GCA_903067095.1 Girardinus metallicus | reverse complement strand
TTTATAAACTAACAACAGTATTTTAAAGTCTATTCTCTGAGCTACAGGGAGCCAGTGGAGGGACTTTAAAACTGGTGGTATGTGCTCTATCTTCCTGGTTTTAGTGAGAACACGAGCAGCAGCATTCTGGATCAGCTGCAGCTGGAGGATTGATTTGTTGGACAGACCTGTGCAGATGCTGTTGCACTAATCAATGCGATTAAAGATAAACGCATGAATGAGTTTCTCTAGATCTCGCTGAGACATAAGTCCTCTAATCCTGGAGATGTTCTTCAGGTGATAGAAGGCCGACTTTGTAACTGTCTTTATGTGGTTCTGAAGGTTCAGGTCAGAGTCCATCACTACTCCCAGGTTTCGGGCCTGATCGCTAGGTTTTAGTTGTAATGACTGAAACTGTGCATTGACTCAAGACCAAAACAGTTGAAAGCAACATGGAAGGAATCTGACTGAACAAAGATCAACTTGGGTCTGAAATAGGTATAAAACATGTCAATGTTTATTCCAGTTTGATATTTCTATGTGCTTTAAATTTATTCTAGCTGTTACAAGCTGATACAAGTAATGCACATATACAAAGAAATCAAAAATAATTAATTACCTTAGTATTGTATAATAATGTTGAAGTATTAAATGTCTGAAGTAAATAATGGGAATGCATAAAAAGCAAAGAAAATGTGAACATTGAGTGGTACAGTAATAGCAAGACCATTACTCTATTTTAAAATTAAAAAATATAATACTGTCTGCTGAAATCTGGATATAGTTTTGGTGCAAGAAAAAATAAAAAAAGGAATACCTGCTGAACTTATGACATTTTTTAAACAAGATCAGGGATTTCCCAAAAGTTAGCTTTGATCCTCTTTTCCAAACATCTATTTGTTTTTGCAATTAGATGTCCTAAGGAGATTGTTCTTTTCTTCCTAGCATGTTTTTTTTTTTTTTTTTTTTTTTTTATGGAGAAAGCAAATTGTATGACAGTGGGACATTCAAATAGATCACAAGCAAAACTCAAATAATAGAACTGAAAATATTTAACTCTTTTGGCCCACGTGTCCAAGATAGACTATTTCTGAAGTGGAGTTGTGCTGGACTACCTGTGGTAGTTTGATAAGTCAAGGTACACTGTCAAGGATAACTACATTAAAGCAGAGCTGTATCAAAAAACAAAATTTATTAATGGTGCAGTTTGGAAAAACAACCTTTTAGATTAGAGAATTTGACATACAAGCTCTGTGCATTTTCATTGCTGACTCCAAAAGTCTTTGGGACAATTTTTTGTTTTTAATTTAAGCCAGTTTTTAACCCAAAGGTTCAGGCTTGCAGTTTTGTGTAGTGTGTATTATTGTTTGAAATCAAAGCAGCATCTAAGCTCTCTAAATATCTTAATTTTCTTGAGTGGCAAGCCTGCTGTTGCCATGTGCATGCGTATCTGCACCCACACACAGTTCCCATCACCTCTGGCTAAACTTTGCATGTCCAATTTCATAACCTAATCATGTTTGCTATAATCCTTGCACACTTGAAGCAAACCACATTAGAGTTCGTCAGTAAATGCTCCCTAAGTGTCCCTGATTATACTTATGTGAAAAATGAAGTCTGTGTAATTTATGTTATGACACCAGGCATTATCCTAAACCATCTTAGCTCCCTATAACTGGAAGGTCATATCAAACACGTCCCCACAGCCTCCACAATATGTAATTATCCAGTAATTAGACACCTCCCATAATCTGCATTTCACTATGTCATTGTCTGTGTGTAATTACATGTTTTCATTGATGGTAAACTCAGTCTATATTTTTCAGCATTGTGTCATGTGGTTTTACAGAAACCAGAAGAAAAGTCTTATTTAAGACAAAGACTCTGAAGTCTAAGGGAAAGGTTATTGATCATTCTATACTGTCTGAGAAAAACCTTACTACTGCCATTTTCACTCAGAGCTTCTGCTATAATGCTACAAAATAGACACCATCATTATACCACTGTTGCTCACCTTGCTTGGTGGTTACAAACGCAGCCCAATAGTATAGTGGTGGCTTTCATGTAGCAAGCCAGTATTACAGAATTAGATAGCTAATAACAGTCTTGTATATGCATACAGAACTCAATTGTTCATACTGATTTGGCTCAATGGCTCCTAGAAATTAAGTATAATGTCTTGAGTTAACCACTGCCAGCTAAAATCGTTCTTTCTTACAGACTGTTTTGGCACTCAACAGGTATTCTTAGGACACTGTGACAGTAGTTAGATGATTGTGAAACACACTCACATAAACATGAATAAATATAGATACATTCTGTTATTTACCTCTTCTGCTTAGGTAAAGAAAATAATGTATACATGTTGATATCATGGTTATCTGGTTCTATAAAATAACAAATTGAATCTGTCAAATAAGAATTATGGATTTTTTTTTTCCATTTCACTAGCTTTTTTTTTGTATAGAGATTCCCCATTCATTAGGCTTTCCCCTTTTCTCTAAACTCTAGGTATGAAATCAACTGCTATTGTTTTTATAAAAAAGAAATCAATGTCAATGTGTTAGTAGATGAAGTACTGAGCCCATTCATGTCTTTTTCATCCATATGTACTAGACTTATAAATGCTGAGACTGAACCATCTTTTCTGACCAAGCTCTGATGTAGTAAAAATATCATGACACAACAATGATCACAAATTTCTTCTTTATCATGTAGAAAAGATACATGCTCCATACTAACATTTAATACAAAGAAGATAAAAAAAAATAATGTATATGGCCATTTTTTCTTAAACATTTCAGTGATGTAAAAACAATATATTGCCATAGGCAAAAACATTACCTACACATTTTTTAAAGATAAGTCTCTTAATATTTTGACCTCTTAAATGATTTTTCATAAGCCTATGTGCTTACGCATACAGAGTCTGTGAAAAAAGTGTGATTTATCTTAGCTCTGGTCAAACACAAGTAGAGCACTAGCCCACTTTACACTGTGTTACTCTTTTGAGAGAGAATGATATCTGATTAGTCTGGCTATAGCTGACAAACAAATGGATTTGCTGTGTCTGGAATGTTCTCCTGGGGAGCTGGAAGGGCTGAGATAGAAAGACACTGCTTTGTGTTGGAGCCAGTACGAAGCATAATAAGACCCTTTGGGGAATGAACGCAAAGAGAGATAGGGACAAAAAGAAAAAAATACACACACATTCTTGTACAATACATCAGTTTCTCAATTTCTTTCTTTTCCTCTCTATCTACCCATCTTTCTCACTGAGTTCTTTAATAACGTTTTTTACTACGTAAAATGGTTGACCCATCATTTGATTGTTTGACTTTTAGGTCCATTGAGTATTTTCACTGACACAAAGTTTATTGCATTTACAAATACTCTTGAGACTCCCATAAACAGAACTCACACAATTACTCCAGTGCAGGTGCACTTACACTTTTACCTTTGTGTGTAAGATTCACAAGCTTTCCATCATGAATGGGCCAGTAAATCCTATTTCTTTCTGCCTTTGTTTCGAGTTCTATCTAATCTTTTTGCCTCTTTAATTCCCTATTTTCCACTGTTCTATTCTCCAGTGTTGTGCTAAGAGAGCAGTCACAGAGGGAGTGTGACAATAGCGGTATTAACCAAATGCATAATAAGCTTGCCTGTGTGGCAAAGTCACTGTGAGGCCTTAGCACTCCCTAATGCCCTGTAAATAGGACTGCTGCTCCCCAAGAAATTCCTTAAGAAGCACTCAGACTGAGGGGTGTTCTTCCTGACTCTTGTGACCTGGGTCCTCATCGGCTGTCATTCTGCGCACTACATTTTCATAAGCGCTTAATCTGAATTGGACGCCCCTTCATTTTAGAAATTGTTTAAGAGCATGAAACTTGGCCACTCAAAAGGTCCTGTCTTGAGGCAGAAGGTGCAGACTCTTCTAAACTCCAGGCTCTTCCTTTACTTTCTTGCACACATAATCCCCATTAGAATCAGATTATTGCTGAGTGGAAAAGAAGACTTTTGGGATGTTGAAAAAAATGCCTTGCATAACACTGCTCCCAGAGAAATACAAATGTGGCAGATGTGGATGAATTTAAATCTGATTGAAAATAATAATAATTTTAAACAATAGGCAAGAAGTTGCCTTGAGACAAAGAAGCACTGATCCATCTTTCACACTTCAACTTTAATTTATTCCAGTTTATAAGTCAAGTTATAAAGATGGTTTACATTGTAATACTTTTGATGGTATGAAAATAATATGTTTTCTTAACGCCTTTGTCAAGTAAACTACACCTTTTTGATCAGTGTTATTCCCCCTCATACAAAACACTGCAACAAAAAAGTAATTCTGTGTGAATTTCTGGGCATGTAAGCATCATACTAATACATGTGCAAATAATATTTACATTTGGTCTGTGTAGGCCAGACATGTCCAAAGTCCGGCCTGGGGGCCAAATGCAGCCCGTGGTCAAATTTCATCTGGCCCGCAGCCTCTGTCATAAAATCAATAAAGTCTGGCCCGCACGTAGAATCAATACACTGGGCAGCAGTACTGTTACCTGCATATGGCGTAGCTTACACACTAAATGCTGTTCCTCATTTACCCACTAGAGGGCAGCAGCCTGTGTGGCTCTTTCCCCTCAATTTTCTAAAATGGCGACAATCAACAAAAAAAAGGAAAGTTGACTGTGAGGGCCGACGGTTCAAGGATGGGTGGAAATTTGACTATTTCTTCACTGAAATACGCAACAACTGTGTCTGCCTCATTTGTAAAGACACAGTGGCTGTTTTTAAAGAGTTCAATGTGAAGCGATATTACCAAACGAGACATGCTGACATATACGACAAGATCACAGGGAAGGAACGCAGCGAGAAACCGAAGCGACTTGAAGCTAGTTTCATCTCATAGCAGCAATATTTTGCAAGATCCCGAGAGTCAAATGAGAACGCTACAAAGGCTAGTCACGAGGTAGCCGCGCAAAGCATTGCAAACCTTTCGCCGAGGGCTAATTTATCAAAGACTGCGCGATGACTATGGTGAAGAAAATCTGTCCTGAGAAGCAGCAAGATTTTGCCAAAGTCTGCCTGGCACGTAACACTGTGACATGCAGGATCGAAGAAGTGTCATCAGACATCAAAAGACAATTGGGAGATCAAATTCAGACAAGTTTTCAGTTTTCACTCCAGAATAATAAACTTTTAAAAATCTAATCAACGTTTATAGTTACTAATATGTCATATTTCAAATGAGCCCTGCACTTGTTGATATGACTATTACTTGCTCATTTCTCTGTTATTTTATTTAAACAGTCTGTAAATATTGAACTGCCGTGGTGAGATATTTTTTTATGCTTCAAATGTAATTTGTACTCAAGAGTACAATTACTTCTGTTTAACCGCTAGAAAAAAGTTAAAGTGTTAAAGTTAAGTTAAGTGAATATACAATTGCATATGATATGCATGTTAAACATGCTTAAGATCGCTGAAATTAAAATAAAAAAGCAAATGTGAAACACAGAATGGCTTGCTGAAATTTATTTAAATATGTTGCAGTTCTATGTAAAGAACGTCCACTAAGGTTGGCCCCCCTACATTTTTAACACACCAAATCTGGTCCCCTTTGCAAAAAGTTTGGACACCCCTGGTGTAGGCGAATACATTCACATGGCTATCAAATATGAGACGCATTTTGAGACTGGTGGTTGAGAAAATAACATTGTCTGCTTGGTCTTAGTGGTTGAGACGTATCTCTCAGGACCGTTCTTCTTTTTCTTCCTTACTTAGTATATGTTACTCTTTATGTTTTTTGTTTTTGTTTTTTTTTTTATGTGCTCGTTGCCCCAGAACACCTTAATCCAGTGTGAAAGCAATTGGCTCTCTCAGAGCTAATCAATAGAGGGCTAGGGCACCGAGCCAGGGGGAACATCTCTGGCCCCTGCTCAGCTACAATCAATTTAGAACCATCGATTCAGTGATTGAAATACAAAGAGCAGATGCACTGAACCGTACAGGTGCTTTAGTGTTTGGGTGCACCAACATGTTATATATCTCCCATTGTGAAATTTCTGTGTATTTATGTCTGTTTGCTTGCATGTCTGCTTGAGACTACACAATATGTATGCAAGGGTGTGCATTTTCTTACGGGTGTGTATGGATAGTATGATTTATTTTCAAGCCATCTGTAGTAAAGTGGGAATGGCATTTAATCTAGCACCTCTGAGAAGGAGCCAAAAAAAATCACTCCTAATCCAATATGTCCTGCCCATGGAAGGTGTTTTAAAGGTGTGGGGGTGTGCGTGCGTGTGTGTGTGTGTGTGTGGATGAACAGTGCATTCATTTGTCCTCAAACCTTTCCTGGGTTTGAGGACCCAGTAAAGTTTTTTTTTTGCTATTTTTGTTTTTGTACGTGTCATGCACATTAATTTTACTAAACAAATTGGTGGATACTTGTGGAGAGGTCTTTCATGAAACTACACTTATTTAAAAAAAATCTAAAGTGAATAGAGAGGTGTGTGCATGGACAATGATTCATAATCTTACATGTAGTTTTTATATGTGCATATGCATATAAGATGCCAGTTCACTACCCATTTGTGTCACATTTAGCAGTCTACAAACATTAATGCATTCAAATAAATATACTTTTGCACCAGTATGTTTAATTAATAGTTGATTACTGATCCTTTATGTCAAATATGAACAATCCAGATCTTTTCTTTAATTTTGTTTTATCCCAGCACAGCATATGCAAATTACACACTTGGCATTTCTGAAACTGCTGAAATAACTGTAGTATAATTACAGTTAAGTCATTTTCAGATATTTGTGATTGTTTACCAGGACAGTTTATGGGCAACTCCCCAACCTTTTATATGTTTAACTATGTGACAGTAAAGGTAATTGTATTTATATAGCACATTTTCAGCAACAAGGCAATATGAAATGTTTTACAGGATTTTAAAGGAAATACAAACAAAATAACAAACCAAAAGAAAGAGCAAAAGAATAAAACGCTAATAATTTATCCAAAGTAAATAAACTAGATACTCCTATTAAGGGTTGGTAGATAAGTAAGTATCCTCTGGTCTAATTCCCTTTCTGGTTTGGAAGAATAGAAGTCTAAAAAGTAGTTGCTAAGGTAGTTTTTCTGGATTCCTAGTTCTAATCCCTGTTCTGGGTTGCTAGATAAGTATAAGTAAGTAATCTCTGGATACTCCTATTCAGGTTTGGTAGATAAGTATAAGTAAGTAAAACATGTTAGAAACCCACACTTTTTTTTCCACCCAGTATGATGAAACTGGAATTTCTGAATAAATTTTGTGAAGACATGAAATATTATCATAGCCAATGCATAGCACTTAAGTTGTTAATATTTTAAAACATAAAATATTCACATTCATGATTGGTCAACAACTGTAAAGTGCAACAGTATTTTGATAATACAAGTCTATTAAGATACATTTTGAATTGTACAAATTAGTTGGCCTTTATGTGTTGAAAGTTATGAGATTTGTGATTTTTAATACTAAAAACGTCAGCTGCTCCCCATGCATTTGTCATTTCAGAAGGACCAAATAGTTTATTTAAACTATATTATTTTAAAATTATATTTATTGAAGGAAACAATGTCCAGTAATCTAAAGCTGTCTGCGCCAGGGTGGGGATCTATTTTGTAACATGTTTCAGTTTTGGAGGATTAATCTTTTATTAAGAGTTTAATTCTCTGTAGCTACATAACAAAAAGTCTTTCACAGTCTAGTGGTTAAATATATTTAGGATAAAAATGATCATCAGGCACTGGAGTTAGCAGATCAGACTTATATTGGTATTCATGTCATATTTTTCATAAATCTATACACCTGCTTCTTTTTAAAGTCTAGTTCTGGTCTTTCATCAGCTGCTCCCCATGGCTGTCTGTTATCCACTCTCATCCTATTGAATGGCTTTCTATCTCCATCAATCCAGGAATGCATAAGAGCACAGAGGTCCCAAAAGCACACACAAACATGCATCCTGTACGCAACGTGTGTGCCTGTTTCATACCTTTGGCATATTGACTATGTGATAAAGGTCAGGTCTGTCCAGATTTGGACAGGTGGGATGGGGCCGCAGTCCGTTATCACCCACACCATTACTGTGTGTTTGTCTGCATGTGTTTGTCTGGAGGGAGATACAGCTCACTGATAAGGTTTTGAAGAGGTCAGTCAGATGTAAATACAACAAGGATATAGATGTGCGGTGAGTCTGGTCACTGCAAGAGAATCTCACAGATGCAGGAGCATTGCGTGCCAGGAAATTTAGTCAGCCTCTACTCATTCATGCAATCCTAGAAAATATTTGTTTAAGACATTCATCTGTTTTTGCAGTGTAGCAATGACATCTCTATTCATGTCATTCATCCATTAAGATTTTCTGTTCTTGCCTGGTTATGTCAACAAAATTGTTGTTTTAGTATGCATGGAAGCACTCCCACTCAGGATCATGGACGGATCGGCCCACTTTGGCTAATACAGATAGAAAAGTTGCTTTAAATACAGTTCATTAAACCAGCCTTTTTTCATTCTCAGTTGCCTCTTAGGCTTGAAATGACAACCCTCACAAAGTATGCAATGAGAAATGGCTGAATCACAAACAGCACACATATTGTGGGAATCTGACACCAACAATTTGAGTGACAAGATGTACTCTCGAATGCATTCTCACTTTGTTTTGCTCCTGCTTTCCATCTCTCTGATTTCTCTATATTGCCCTCAGTCCAGTTACTTTAAACACCCACGCTTCCCATATAATTTGCGCTTTTTTTCTTTTTTCTTTTGATGGAGAACATTTTATCGTTACTCACCATTATATATAAAAGCAACAACCAGCACAGGTAGAAAAATGTCTTTTTTTTTTTTTTTTAATGGTCGTGATATAATTGTGTTTTTTTTTTTATGGTAATTGAAGTCCACAATCAGAATTCTCAAAAATCTATAGTATATTGCAACAATATTCCTTCCTCTTTGACATTTCTATTATTGTCACATTACCCTGTGTTCCCAAAAACTTTTGAGCTACATCTGCCAAACTGGAAATTATGGGTATGTCTCAGACAGGACATTTTGAAACACGTTGGACATAATTGTCAAACTGTACAGCCCTGGGCTTTTCAAGTTTGTTTGTTTTTTTTTTCATTTCAATATATTGGCAAGATTAAAAGAGAAGAAAGTCGGTCAACATGTCCAATAATTTTATGTTTTTCATGAGACAATATTAAAATATGTTGGTGAAGTTGAATTGTCCAACGTATTTTCACAAACACAGCATAACGACCACAAACTTGAATGTATTGTATTGGGATTTAATCTGATAGACCACCACCAAGTTGTTCATATGGTGAAGGTCAAAGTGGAGGAAGTTTCTTGGAATCTTGATCACAAATGATGGAAAAATGAAGCAGGAGCTCAACAGGTGGATCAGCCCAGCGACTGCAGTGAAGAGGGCGCTGTCCCCGTCTGTCGTGGTGAAGAGAGAGCTGAGTCAAGAAGTAACGCTCTCAATTTACCGGTCGATCTACATTCCTACCCTCATCTATGGTCATGAGCTTTGGATCGTGACCGAAAGAATGAGGTCACGGCAACAACCAACCTATATTAGTTTTTTCCACAGGAAGATCTGGCAATATACATAAGAATGCATATTCAGATTAATTACATGATAGCATAAATGAGTTTGGTTACATGAAAATAGCAAACTGCCAAGTGGATACATTTGAATGTTTTTGCCTTTATCTTACCATATTCTGGCATTTATTAGCAAACTCCACACGTCGGGGAAAAAGTTAACATTTAAATACTTTATTCTTTAATTTATTCCATTATTTAAATAGTTCCAAAAGTGCTTCAAGCCATAATTGTTATTATGTTAAATGTTAAAATGGCATACAGAAAGGAACAGAACAGTAACAAATTAATTTTCATTTGTTCTGAGTATACCAGCAGATACCAGCTGTGCGGCAATCACTTGAGAGCCTGGTTTTGAATTGCAAAAAAGGACAAATTTGAGTCTAACAGACATGTTGGACAAATATCTTTTTTTATTTTCTTAATTAGCTCTCTGGGATCAGTATCAACCCAGTGGGCCAGCCTTGTTGGCTCATAACAGATTTCTGTCTATCCAAAAAAAACACACGAAACTGGCCAGATTAAAATTATAAAACAGGTGACTGTTGAGAATCTGAGTCTGAGCATTTAATTGCAAAAATAAAATCAAAATTAAATCTACACTAATTAATATGACGAGATAATTAAAATAGCTCTTACTTTAAGACATTAAAGTGTAATATTACAGTATTATATTTATTTCAGTAGAATTGTAATAATTAAATTCTTTTCCAGCTTTCGTTTTGATCTTGTTTTTTTAAATCCTAATGCCATTTTTGCCATGCACTTGTACTTTTCAACTGTATTTGTTGTACAATTTGTAAAATTTGTTTCTGAATCATTATTCATAAAATAATGTTGTTTATCACACTATAGGTCATCAACATTTATGAATCAAACAGGTTCATGTTTCCAATTTTCATTTATTTTGGTCACTATCCATTCATGGTTTTCACCCACTTATCACTGGTAGTGAAAGTATTGGTTGCTATACTTTAAAAATAAATGCAAATGTTTTGATGGTTATTTTTAAAAAACAGAATGAAACAGGATGATATTTCTTTTAACCATTGTCTGTCAGGGCTGATGAGGACCCATGTGTATTTTTCCTTCACACATACTACAATAAGAAAAGTGAAATAGATCACCGCTGCTCACCATTCAACTGTGAGCATTGGCGGGGACTCAACATTTTTCTGAAGTGAAATATGCAAGGATTATTTTCTCTATGCTGCAACCTTGTGAAATGTTTCCAAAGACTAGGTTGCTGTCCTGTTTGTTGTAGAGGTTCGTACAAAATATTAACCAACAAAGGTACCAACAATTGTTCCACCGCTTATTTTTTATTATTTTTTTAAATCTTCATGTTGATTATTTTCCCGTCAACAACTTAACTTAAGGTTTCTGTGAGAGAAATTGCTGCTCCATTGAAATATGTTTTGGTTTCAAGGCTTACCTATCTGTACCAGGAGTGCCAACACATGTGGATAGCACTGTATTTATCTAGAGTTAGTTATTTGTTTTACTTCGGTCAGAAGACTTAAGAGTTGAAACATAAGCTCTGAAAACTAAAAATGTTGTTGAGCAAAGCAATGGCCAAAGCACCGAAAAAGCGAGAGTGAGCGTCTTCAGTTAACTACTATAGATTAATTGATCTAGCCATAAAGTAAATGAGCTAGATCCATTTAAAAAGGGGGACAAGTGCTGAGACAGAGAAAGCTAATGGTCTTTCCCAAATTCAAATGATAGTAAAGAAAAAGCTATTGCATTTTGGAACATAGGCTTTATTCGCTGCATTGAAAAACCATTAACCACAGAGAATGACATGACATAGAAACAAATTTATGCTCACCAAAAATTAATTGCATTTTTTTTTTACAAATAAAAAGTTTTTCTCCTGCTTCAGCTTCAGTTGACTTAAACAGTAAAGTTGAAGTGATTAAATCAAAACGGCAATTGTTGTGTGAATAAATAGAATAAAATCTGCCTTGTTAACACTATACCCACTGACTGATTTCACCATTCATCAAGCCTTCCTTGCCCCTTTTTGCTCTGTTAGTTGGTGGTGGGCAATGAGCCTGGCAGCCCCCTGTTAGGTTCTGATTACAGTGTAGATTGTAGTGCAAGCACATGTTACTGCCTGCTGAGAGCCGATATGTTTTGAAGGGCGGTTTTCTCTACTACCTTGCCAACCAGGGATAGATTGGCACAGTGGAAGCTCCTAGAATACAAATACCTCCTCATCTTCACTGTCTCTCCCTGTCCTGCTCCGGCCTCTATTGTGTCTGAATTATATACTCAGTGCTGTTGCTTATAAATTCATAAACACACCTGAGCCAGTGTGCCAGGCAGATCAGCTAACAGCCAATGAAATACTTGGATGTGAAGAGTCAATGCGGAGCTAAAATATTCTATAGCTCTCTTGATCGGTATTATGCTCAATTTATGCAGACACATGCACATGCATACATATACTTGAAGACACACAGCTCATAAAGGCACTATCAATAAGGCCGTTTTCCCAGTCGGCTGGTCTGTCATTGGCCGGCTGTTCAAAGGAAAAGTGTGGGCCAAAAAAAAAAAAAAAGATGGCTGTGAGGTTACCATAGTAACTGCCTGCCCAGGGGTGTGGGCTGTCTGCTAAATTGTTCGCTGGTTTGTTAAGGCTCACACACTCTAATTTGAAGAGACTGTGTCTTATTTAACCAGTCATTTAACAGTCACAGGCTTTGTTGTTAGTAGATAAATAGCTTTATATATTTGTACAATTTTATTTCAGTATGTATAACAACTTGAAATAACACAGAGGCCTTTTTTTGTTGGAGTGAGGATTTCTACCTTTTGTTTTCAGCTCTTCTCTGCTGCACTGCCCTCTTTTGAAACCAGTCAGACATACTTTTACTTTTCCAGACATGTTGATAATAACATGGCACTGTACAGATAACTATTGTCTTCCAATACTTTTAAGACTTCAATGTCCTAAACAAAACCCAAGGCTGAAGTCAATAGCCTATATATGTTGAGTTTCTAGTCTTAAGGGCCTTTTTCACCAAATTAAGACCAGTTCTAAGTTGTTGCTAGTGCTTACTAAGCATCAGTTTGATGTGTTTATATCAAGTGAAAACAAAGAACCATTTTCATCAAAATCTTAGGGCAGCCTCACGTGGAACACCAACCACTAAAAAGGTTGTAGGCACGATGTTTAAAACTCCAGAGTTTAGCTTTGTTTTATTGGTCTGCATAAAAACATTTAAAACACCACCCTTCAATGAGAAGACATTTTGGATTGGCGTCAGAATAACTGTTGACTGTCTCTTATTGTCTGACAGTTTATTTTTAAATCAACCACAGAGCATATGGACGTATGTAAATATACTCACAGCTGATTATTTTTCCCCTAATCCATAAACATTATTTCCAAATCCATTCTATCACCAGGTGTTGTTTATAAATCTTGCTCCAAATATTGTGTTTATCTCCAATTTCCAGCGCCGCTGGTGTGGATGAAGGATTAGCTGAGCAATATTGTGTGGCATTTACAGGGACCACTGGTTGCTTAAAAATTAAGGGGAGGGTATTATGGCATCTATTTGCAGGTGTAATGGGGTAAGTACTTTTTCTCCTGTGGCAAAATTGTTTCCATGCATTACAATTTCTCACAACAATACAGAATTCAAACACTAAATGAATAAGATGTGGCTTTGGCTTGGATGGTAGAAAAGCAAACTTGTCTCTTTTACGGAACGTTTCAAGAACTCTTTCTAGTACCAGCCCTGGTTAAGAACTTGGGATTTTTTTGGTGGAAAATTGTATAATTAGATAACATTTGCATATTCCCAAGTGGGGTCAACTATTGTTCATGGACGTTTTTACAGCATCAGAAATAGCTGTATCAGCTAGTTTGGAGAGAATGTCTATGCGAGGATGAAGAAAGGAGAAGGTGTACCAAACATGTGTACGAGTGTGCGCCTATGCGTGTGGGTGGGTGATTGTAGGTGTAAGAGTGTCTTATCTTAGAAGAGTAGCTTTGACAGGGTCAGAATGGATGGATGATTAATGATCAGGGGGAGTGTAATGTGGGTGGAACTTCTATGGTGTTGCCACTCTTAACAAAACCACAAGAGCACAAGAGACTCTACTCTGTTTTGACCAATCCTTTATTCTTTAGAACACCACTCTGGTCATTTTGTATGCCTTACATTTTCTCTGTTGGAGTGTGCTGACAGGGCATAGTGGAACCTGACAATGACCAGCTTTGCTGAGTAATGTCACTACAAACTCTGAATTCCTTCTAAAACAAAAAAGTTTGCCTTTTTTGTAAGCCATTAAGCAATGGAGTCCTAAGCTTTTCACTGAGATATTTGATCTTCATTGACCTGAGATGGCAATGTATGAGATACATGCATAATCATTCTAAATTCAGTTTCTCTAAATGAATAAATCATAAACCTTAAAGGCATTTTACCCCAACCTTCAGGATCCTGCAGGCATTCTCTGAAGGTTCTGACAAGTTTTTATTTTAACATATGCCTCAGTCTAAAATAATTGTATTGTTCTTTTCAATGACCTTGTGGAGAAATACAATACATGCGTTTAAAAAAGCAGCTCATTATGTGGATTGAGCAAGGAAAATGAACAATGAGAAGCTGGGCAGAATACTAATGGTCTGCAGGTCTGATTGCCTTTTGTTTTTAGATGCTGGCTATCCCCTCTGTCAAACAGCATGTTCAGTTCTTTACTTCATTGATATTTTTAGATTTACCTAAAAAAAAAAAAATAACCAGAATGTTTTTAGTAGTCAGTCCCACCAGACGTGGATGCAAGTGTGTTGTCTTTCTGACTGACTGATGAACAAAACTGTGAAATAAGGGTCAACTGGGGTCCCGACTCATAGTGCTGCCTGCCTGAGTGTTTGTCACTGAGTGGATGTATTCATGATTCTAAAGTCTCTCAAACACTGTGATCCAGACCTTGTGTGGATGACAACAGAGGTTAAGACTGTCCTTGTGGAGGTCAAGAGTTGTACCGCCACTGGCAATAACTCACATTTTGTGCCCATCTATCAGATACCTATAGCCCTCCCCAAATGAAACATTTGGCAGAAATATGTGATATGTCAAACAGTACAGTTAAACAGTACAAAAAGTTTAATTGATGTGTTTAACTTTAGTGGTAGCAGTCGATATTTGATTGCAATAAAATTGTCCTTTGTTACAAATTAGCATGGGAATTTGTGCATGAATGGATGAATGGGTCCTCTGGACTTGATAAAGCATTATACAAGCACAGGCCATTTACCATTTACCATTTACAAATATCCAAGCAACAACATAATGGGACATACTTTAGTACCTCTCCAAAGCATTTGCTGCAAATTTTTGATTGAATTTCTTGTTTGCTGCCAAAAATTATATTGGTTAAAAATCTCAGAAATAACTGACAGTATGAGTCAACTTTGCAAGCTACAACTCTAAAAGGTTTAGAGTTTCTAAACTCATATTTGTACTGACCTTCTGCAGTGACTTGCTTCCACTTTTCAAATTTATCTTGCACACAGCAGGGGATGCTTGCTTGACATTGTGATAAAATTCTTAACCTACCAATTTTAATTAATCCTACGTCTTAAACTGTAACTTCAAAACATATGCACTTCACTTGACACAGTGGTAGAGTCCCTACATGTACTTGATACATTACCTGAGGTGTGTATTGTATTATAAACACAGCGAAGATATTGATCATTTGTACTCGAGCTTGCAGATCATTTATTTTAAAGGCTAAATGCAGTGATGAGTCAGTGCAATAATGCACTACTTTGTAAAACCAGAACTTTCAAATCATTATTTGATATTCTGATATTTAATGGTGCAATATTGAATATATCAAACTCCACTGATGTATTCCGTGCCCCTCAGTGGATATGAGACATATGACATCAGCCCTCTGATTTCTGTAGTTCCAAATTTAGAACTAGGTTATGTCCATATTGGTTTTACTGGCTGTATTTTATGCCATATTTGGAAAAGAGGGGTAAGCAAAAATGTTTATGGAAAGATATTAAATCTATCTTTCCATAATAGGTTTAATAGTGGTCACAGTTGTCGCTACTCTAAATACTTGGACTAGTGATTAAAACCTGTACTACAACCTATACAAATACTTATACTTTATAAACATTTACCTTTTCATTAGATGAAAAGGTAAATATTCCCTTTGGGAATATTTTATTTAACCCCTTTTTTGAAATTTAAACCTAATATTAGGTATTAAAAAATACTATTTGTTTAAACCTAGGTTATAGTTCTATTTAAGTTCAAGTCAATACTGTTAATCTATTTTAATTTAGTTTGTTTGTTTTAAATCCATTTTAGTTATTTAGTGTTTTTTTTAAAGAAGTAAAGGTGTTTTAATTTCCTGTTTTAACCATTTCTTGTTTCTGTTTTACACCCAACAGACAATTTTACATTCTACACATTGTCACAATGGATATTGAATGCGATTTGCGAAGGACAAAAACAATAAAACACAATAGAAACAATCCAGCAAAGGACTGAATAACCTTTGCTTCAAATCAATGTCTTTTCTCTCTGATGACCATGAAACGGGATTAAAGGGTTAATCCCGTTTCTCTGAATCCACTGCTATTTCAGTAGGGAACATGGACAGGTTTTTTTTTTTTTTTTTTTTGAAAAAAGTTTATTGACACGTGTGACAGTTAAAATCTTAGCATTTTACAATTATACTGAAACTTTCATATCTTTAAGTATTTTTTAACGTAAAAATACAATTCACTTAAATGAACTAAAAGAAGATAAAAGCAAGGATTCTAAAACACACTCTGTACATTAAAAGTTGAGCAGGACCGGGGTGACTCCTTACGAAGTTCGGAGCCGTCCCGTTCTTCCGAACAGCGCCGGTGCTC
>CAEGAE010030436.1:0-173337 GCA_903067095.1 Girardinus metallicus | reverse complement strand
CAGCTCTGTGACGTCATGATGCTCTTTGCCACCATTTGTTGCGACCGGGATGATATGAAATGTATTTTCCGGTATTTTCAGTAAAGCTACTCATCTAAAGCCGCCGCCGTGTTCAGTCTATTCGTATAAATAATCCCGCGTCGCTGCCGTCATTTTAAGATGCTTATTGGTCCCCGGAAAAAGACAAAAACCCGAACATTATCATGACTCAGTAAAATCCTCCCAGGCCGAACTTGAAAACTGGACGTTATGCTGCTAACACTTAGCTTTGGTCAACAACTCAGGCGGAAGTGAGAGAGTAAATAAAGTCCCGGCCAGAACACGGTGCGCTAAATAATAAAGGCAGATCAGTTTTCCTCGAGTTATTTTAATAATCGAGGTACTCGAATCACCCGAGGAATCGTTTCAGCCATACTAAAGATTCATGTGTCACTGTGTAATATCATCTCTTCTGCCTGGATATAGAGCTACTAGCATCTGACTGTCTTCAGTCAGAGGCCTCTTCAGATTCACTGCAAAACAGACTGCTTTTGGCTGTTATTCCTGCCCACAGCTTTACCATCCACAACGACTAAAGATGAATGGATGATATGATTTATGACACTTCATTTCCCTTTGGGATACATAACATATTTTTAATTCAACTGAACAAATTCTGTTTGTGTTGTCTAAAACTGTAAATCTTCATTAAAATAAAACATGTTCAGCGTGCAAAGGACAAATGAGTAGTAATATTACTTTTTTGGTCACTATTACTGGAAAAATGAAGATGAAGCAGGCAGCTATCTGAAATTAAAAGTCTATCAAGCTGAATGGAGGCTGTGTGATGTACAGAGACGCTGAACTAAAAATAAAACCTCCGACATCTGCAGACGACGCAAACCTGTGCCAGGCAAAGAGAGGCGATCACTGTTTGGTCAACTCCGGCTTGCTTTCTGCAGGTGACATGCACAGTGTTACGGGTGCTGATGCAGCATGACGTCCTCTGATGAGGAGTTCAAAGTAACAATCACCAGTCGTACATTGGTTAGCTTCCATTGGCTACCTACATGCTGATTTCTGCAGGAATAAAAGGCCTATAGTGAAGCATAGTGAAATATTGAGTCAATTCATGGTGGTCCAACCCAGACAGTTTGATGGAGATGGAGAAATGCATCTGGTTGTCTCTTCCTTGCGTCCTCATGTGTGGGGACGCTGTCCCTCTTAATTGCCTCACAGCGTTCGTCCAACCTGCTTCTGTCTCTTTGCATCGGGGGGGAAGCTTCCTGGTGACCCGTGTTTTGTTCTCTGCTGCTCGTCTCACCATCATCGCTCGCTGTGTTTGACTTTGTTTGATCGTCTGTCTGCCTGGCTAACCGGGCCGCCGTTCTGTCACTGCAGTGAAAGACATCATGGCATTTGAAACAGCAGGACGCACTGTGTGTCTAAATGTCAGCTAAGCCCACTGGTAATAAACCTTCTCTTATGTCCCAGTGTCTGTTTTTCTTTGTCTTTTTGTTATAGTCTTCCACCAATTTATCTCTCTTCTTAAAGAAAAAAACCTTCTCCTAAAATAAAAACTGACTTTCTTGTGTGTGTCTGTCCAGGATCATCCATGAGGACGGTTTTTCTGGTGACGACGTAAAGCAGTACAAGCCTGTCGTTTACAGCAACACCATCCAATCTCTGGCTGCCATCGTCCGCGCCATGGATACGCTGGGCCTGGAGTACGGAGACAAAGAGCGCAAGGTCAGAGAAACGCTTTGCAAAATAGATCCGCCGCGCATGAGCTGCAAAACGTACGCACCACTTCCCAAATGTGTTGGCCGAACTTGAACTGCAAACTCAAATGCTTCACAGTCACAACCAAGTCCAGATTATTTATATTCATTTCAGCAACAAGACAGTCAACGTGCTTTACATCATAAAGACATCTTACAGTCATTAATTATGAAAAAAGCAATAAGCATTACATTTTGTCAAGTATCATCATCAAACTCATCTACACATGAAATGTGTTGATCCATGTTTCATTAATTAAAGGAAACTCTAAACAGGTGGCTTTTTAGCTTTTATTTAGAGGAACTCAGTTTTTCAGCTGTTTTGCAGTTTTCTGGACGTTTGTTCCAGATTTGTGGTCCATAGAAGCTGAATGCTGCTTCTCCATGTTTGGTTCTGGTTCTGGGGATGCAGAGCAGAACTAGAACCAGAAGACCTGAGGGGTCTGGAAGGTTGATACAACTACAGCAGCTCTTTGATGTTGTTTACTGCTAAGCCGTTTATAAACTAACAAAAGTATTTTAAAGTCTATTCTCTCAGTGAAGGACTTTAGAACTGGGCGATGTGCTCTGTCTTGATGGTTTTAGTCAGAACACCAGCAGCTTTCTGGATCAGCTGCAGCTGGAGGATTGATTTTTTTTAGGCAGACTTGTGAAGACGCTGTTGCAATAATAAATGCATCTAAAGATAAACACATTGGATGAGTTTCTGCAGATCTTGCTGGCACATTATTTCTCTAATCCTACATTTCTCTAATGTTCTTCAGAAGACAGAAGGCCGGGTTTGTAATTGTCTTTATGTGGCTCTGAAGTTAAGGTCAGAGTTCATCACTACACCACCTCTATTTCAGTTTGATCTCTAGTTTCTCTAATAACTGGAGCTGTGCTGACTCTAGATCTTTCCTTTTTGGGTCTAAAAATAAAAACTACAGTTTTGTTTCTGTTCAGCTGATAAAGTTTTGGATTTAGGATGAATTTGACCCACTGAGCTTTGCCTCCAGTTCCTGACACAGAAACACACTTCCTGTCTCAGGAAGTGTGGACTCAGGAAGTGAGTCCAGCTCTTGTAACGGACTCACTTATCAGAGCAGCACACTCCTCTACGCCGCTTCTCTTTGAGCTCTTATTACGTCTCTGCAGATTTAATGAATTACAGATTGCTCTGTAATTATCTCTGTCATGGTCAGTGTTGGAGAACACTACAACTAGTGCACATATTAACTCATCCTTATATGTAAGGACTTAGTCATCAACTGGTGCTGGAGGGGTTTGTTAATGTTAAACCTCCATAAAACTGCAGGGTTGGAGCAGCAACATTAATGATCAATCAGAAGACGGGACAGAGATCACATGACTCAAGCTGTTCAGCAGGGTCAGATTAACGCTTTCTCCACATCTTACACATGCAGTATATAGAGTATTATTCCCTTTGTGAGGTTGATCATGTTTTCTTTCCGGCTCTTTCTCTGTATAGCAGCAAATTGTTGGTTATTGGAGCCATTCCTTCTGATATTTGACGTATATCTCCCAGATTTAAAGGCTAATAGAGAAGGCTGCCAGCTATCTCTGACATGCAGAATTCCATCTTGTCAGGCTACGTTAGTCCTGCTTCTGCCTTTGCTAAATCCCCACAGCAGGCAAGTTCAATATGTAATACACTAATTGGGGATTATGCGTCTAATCCAAAGAATAACACCAGTTCTGTCTGAATTTGGAGCAATGGGGTAAAGGTTAATTAACAATGCAAGGACAAACCATGACAAAGCGCTTGGTTATATCCAACATCTTATCTGTGTTTTGCTGCGACTTTGGTGTGAAAACACTCATAAACAATCTGTAAAATCTGAGGTTATAGAAAATAAACTTTGAGTTCGCTCCATTTAAATGGCCAGGGCACAACTTTGTGGGAAAGTTTTCACACAGGCTGTTCAACAGATAACGTCATACCTTTACAATTAAGCAAATTTATCTTTCAGTTTTACTTTGACTTCAAACACACACAAAATAGTGCTAGCATAAGGCAAACGAATAAAGGAAAAATCTTTCTTTTATTTGGGAGCAATCCTGATTCAGAGACAGATTTACATCACGTATTCAGATCTCTTTTTTTTATTTGTTAATTTATCTACATTTAATCCCAAAATGATTCATATGATTTTGTTGATCTAAGAAGTTTGTGTCTGATTGCAAGAGAGACACAAATCAAATATAAAACTATCTAAAAGGAGCATCAACAAGAAAAAATCAGCTTTTATCCACATTTTATTAAAAATGGTATGTTGAAAAATACACACTTCTTAACTGAAAGCTCTGCCTTTGGGGCTGTAAGGTCTGCATGCAATTACCATAATCTGTATTTCCCTTCACAGATTATCTATTAGCTTCAAGTCAGGACTCTGAAGAGTCGGGTTGGTCAAATCTAAAGATAAGTTTGAACCTTATACCCGCCAGAGATATGAATAACTTTGAACAGCTCCATAAAACCTGCAGTGAATTCCTTACACTCAACTAAAATGAGTCAAAAACATTTCAAAACAAACAATTGTGAGCCTGAATGTTTGTTCCTCAGTTCATTTCCAGTCACTGCCAGATCATTGTCCTGAGTTCCTGTTCTGCTGTCTGCCACAACCCTCTAGTGTTTTTTTTTTTTTTTTTTTTTCATTTTTGCACAATAAATAATTAACCAACTGATTGCACACTAGTGTCATGGTTGGTTCTGCATTTGGGTTCTCCTTCTGCAGCTACGCTTCACACAATGAAAACTCTGCTACTGGCTTTAACCTCTTTCAAAGGCACAGAATATTTTTACTCACAGCCAAGCTATTGATGTTCACTGCTGAGATGAAATAACAATACGCCTATTGATTCAGATAATATATCCGTGTGCGTGTTGGAGTGTTTAGTAGACATCGGCATTGCATTTCCTGTTGGAGGTGACGGCATCAGCTTTAAACCTAATGGACTGCTGCTGCTGGTGGTGTGTGTGTGTGTGGCACTGCATTATGTTGTTAAATCTTGACATTTGAAAATATTGGATTGTAAACTGCAGAGAAATACTCTAAACAGTTATAAGAATTGACCTCTGACTAAGGAAGACGGTTACTTTGATTTTTTTTGTTGCATCATTTCATTTGGTGGGATGTAAAAATAAGTCAGTCCCCGATGTCGAGTATCTGAAGGTGAAGACTATTAATTTTTCTCCATGGAGGCTTCATTTTGTTATTTCCACCGCCTGAAGGCCTTGCTCCTGAAACCTTGAAGGATGCATTCAGACCAGCCCTGTTTAGTCCGCTTTAGTCAAACTCCAGTCCGTTTATCCAGAAAGTCCGATTCATTTGGGGAGGTGTGAATGCTAATCGAACTCTGATGAGGACTAAAAAATAAATGATTTGGTTCATCTGAATGTAGCTTGAGACAACTGGTCTGAGGTCTTTTTCATGCAGACAGAAAAAACTTTGTAAATCGATTGCAATCATAGTGTTTCCATTAAATAAGAAACACAATTAAAGTCACATGTAAATGAGTTTGTTCATGCAATACGTCATTAAAACATGCTGTCTTCATCCTCTACTCACTTCCTGTCTTCACTTCATCTTTCAGTCATAAGTAACATTTGGCTTTTGATCATATGACTCGCATGAGGGGAAAAAGTGTTTCCCTTTGCGATTTTTCAAAATAAAAACATACAAAAAAACAAAAAAACATTTCATCCTAACTTTTTATTGAAAAAGAAGCTCTTTTATTTTTTTAAACTGATGTGTTTCCATTAAGTCATGCTCAATGGAAACATGGCTAGAGAAATGCAGAGATCCATGATGTGGTGAAATACATGAGAGGATGAAGGCAGATGATCTAAAAGTAGAAGCGTTTTAGGAGACAGTGGACATTAGACAGACAGAAGGACACAGTGAGCTTTGTGTAAACTACGGTCTACTCCTCACTTCCCCACCAAGGGACCAGACACTGACTCCCATAAAGCATCAGGAGTGTGTGTGTGCATAACCACACCTTTCCTTATATTAAATGATCTGTTTTTAGTTTTTCAGGATGGCACTGATTGCTACCTTTGGTGCTTGCTTTCACCTCATTTTCTGTTAGCACCACACCCACCCACCCCATCTGTTCCCGTGGCCTTCACTGGTTGCTGTGGCAACCTGGTGTTTTGCCTTGCTCTCAACACATTCCGCAAGCTTGTGTCCAAGGGCGGTGTGACACACACACACGCGCACACACACACACCCGGGGCAGGCTCGCGCAGCGACAGCAGGCCTGAAATAGACTGTGCTGCTACTGCCGTATGAAGCTTTGAGCACTTTTCACTCAGGCCTGAAGATATGAGCCACTTCATGGCATGTGGGAGCATCTCTCTGGATGCTCCTGCAGCGACCTGTTCAGTTCAGCTTTGGGTTTTCGTTTCTTCTTTTCCAGTGATGCAACAAGATTTGGTCACACACTGCAGAAATGCAAAATCTTACCAAATATTGTTTGTCTCACTTCTAGAGCAAATATCTTAATGTATTTAAAAGAAGACAAAACGAACTTACAAGTAACTTTTCAGCAATGTATAGGAGCTTGTTTTATGTCAATAATTCCTTAATATTGATGAAAAAATCTTAGTTTGTTTGGCTTGGAGAAAATGTCTTAGCTTAAGGAATATTTAACTTAAAATCCTACATCTTGCTGAAAAGTTACTTGTAAGTTAGATTTTGTCTTATTTCAAGTTTAGTAAGATACTTGCACTACATATTAAACCAAAGCTACTTGGTACGACATGCAATGTTTTTGCATTGCCTTTTGAGCCAAATGTTTATAGTGACCTTCAGTTTCACTAAAAGGCGTTTGCTCAGATGTCTGGTTCACAGGGAGAGGAATGGATGTTTCCGTTAGAGGGAAGCTACATGTTGGTAGTTGTTGGCACTGTTTTCTTTCTGCGAGAAGGTTCTGGGTTCAAATCCCAGCTTGAGATCTTTCTGGATGACATTACATGTTCTGCCCGTCAATGCTTGAACTGTCTAAAATCTAAAACGTGGCTTTAAGTTGTTTTCAGGTGTGTCCACTTTTTGGTGGACCCATATCTCATGGATACATTGTGATGCTATTAATATTTGTTGTTTTTTTATTAAGAAATATTAACTTTAAAATAATAAAGTCTGCTGCTTGTTGATAGAGAGCAAAACATACAGTATGTCTGTAACTTTTACTGGATTTCTGCTGAACTCCAAAACATGGGTGTTAGTTGATGAGTTTTCAGGTCATATGCTTTTAAAAAGCAGGAAAAACTTTAACATTTATAGTTTTGTGTGTGTGTGCATGGTTGTTCGTCCTGTCTGTCTCTCTGCTGCCCTGCGACAGACTGCTGACCTGTCCAGGGTGACCCTGCCTCTCACCCAGACTATGGCTGGAGAGGCACCAGCACATCTCCCGATCCCACTAAGAGACAAGGGTGTAATGAAAATGGATGGATGGATTTATAGTTTTGAGCTGCCGATCACCAGATCAATCAGATAAAGGGAAAAGTGGTCTAATAAATTTCAACCTTAAGCTGGTTGTTTGGTGTATCCATCACATGGCGATAATGAGAAAAATAAAATTAGCGGTTGAAGGTACTGTTCTGTCAGATTGTTAAAATGTGTACAAACCTCTAAAATGTCCCTGGGGTTTTGACACAGTGATGGATTTGCAGATTAATTTAAAAAATGGCTTCTGTTGAGCATGAAACCTTCCAGCAACAATGGCGATAAAGCAATCAACCGACTGAGATCAGATCAGCTTCTCTAACAGCGATGATGCTGCGTTGACAACAAACTACCTCAGGGAGGTTGGTCCTCCTCATCAATTATTTATCCCTGCTATTTCCAGCTAAAAGGTGTCTACAGCTTGATTTTCATACCTGCTAAAATTTCACTTTTAGACCAGATGTTGCTTAACTTTGTTGTTTATGGATAACTGAGACATTATTTGGTTTTGTTTACAACCAAAAGATGCTTAGTAAGAGGAGAGAGGTTGAACCGTAGAGAATATTTGGAGTGGGGTGTGACCTGGAAGATTTATGTAATTTTACAGTGGACATTTTATTTACTCATTATAGAGTAGAATAGAAATATTCTTATGTCACACAGTGAGGATATTCAGGTCTAGCATCAGATGGCATGTAGGTTCACACAAAAGATAAAAAATTATGAAAACAAACAAAAATAAATTAGGTATAATAATGTACCATACAGTAAGGACAAATTATAACATAAAAATATTAGAAATGGTGACCTCCAATCCAAGGAATGTGGAACTTAAAAAACAATGTGCATACACATCTGTGTATTGAAATGCAATAAACTATTTCCAATATATGAAAAATATCAATTGTGCAATCTTTACTTGTATTAAATAAATGTTTTTTGTAAATTAGATTTTTTTTTTATTAAATCATGGCTGACCTTTCTTCCACCTCTGCAGAGCTTCACTTCATTTTTTTGCTCTGACTTTTCTGAAAGCACCAAGACCTCTTAAGAGTTAGCCTGAAGCCATCCTGTGTCAGCTGTTTGGTGAGTCTCTGCATTACTGATGGGTTAACCTTTAAATCCATTTTCCATATAGGAATTGCTTCAGTGGATTCAGACAAAGCTGGAGAGATGGCAGTATGTGTGTGTTAGATTGTCGGTGCTTGCTTGGCAGTTGTGGTAAAGATCCGGTTCTTCTGTCTCTATAAACAGAGAATAAATGGCTCTAAGTTTCACATGTTGCTGCGGAAACAGAGACTCATTTAATGAAGCAACTCCAACAGAGTTTTAGTTCACCAACATGACTGCAGTTCGTACTGCATCTAAGTGTAAGATCTGAAAAGGAAATAAAGGATGCAACTTGTTCTCCACTATCACAAATACTTTGGAGAAACACTCAGCATCTCTACCGACTCTTAAAGACAGAGAGGCTGCACCGTAAGGGGGAGATGGGATGAACAGACAGACAGGATGAAGCGATGCACGGGACAGAAAACGGACAGAAAGCAGGCCAACCGGCCGGCCTGTTGTTGTGGAAATGGATCCTTGTTCTGAAGATTCGTCTGTGTGTCTGGATGAGTTTTAGGTTTGACATCCTTCAATAAAATCCCCTCTTCTCACTAAAAGTATGACTCCCTCCTTCTGAACACCTCAACTTTGGTTCCTAAATATTAATCTACACTTCAACAGTTTAACCAGAACACCTAGTGTCCGAGATTATTTTCTAACTATTGATGTGTTTCATAGAGGTGGCAAACAGACTTTTTTTAGGGTTTCTTCCTTAAAGAAACCCTAATGAATCTCTAAGCTTCCCTTTGGGTCACCAACTTTCTTTTTTTATAAAGAAAGTTTTGCTTTTTGTCACCAACTAAAAAAATTGGCCAATGAAACTGTGTCAAGCTAATATGTGATGAGCAGGAATGGCTAACAAGCAAAACGGTTTGACCAAACTGGGAATGCTGGATGCTGGTTCAAGAGATTGCCAAAGGTGAAGTCAGAAAGATAAACCTGGTCATTGATGGTGGTAGAAATAGTTTTCACTAAAGTCAAGCCAAGAGCTCCACAAAATCAATAGAAAAAATCTTACTGCACACTTTAAGAAAGACAAATCCAGTTCGTATCCAGAGACCTGACAATCTAATCCAATACTGTAGATGATTATCATAGAGACATATCCATATTCAGTTGCTTACAATAATTGATAAAAACCATTTGTTTAAGAAAGCTCAGCCATTGTGAAGGAATGTTATAATTATTAGACATACAGTTGGAACTTAAACAACATTTGAATGATATAATTTGGATAATTAAAGTTTGGTATGTAGAGGAGCTGGTAGAACAACAGCTGCTTCCGCCATGTTCTTTTTTGGGGGAAAATCTTTAACCTGAAAGCTGATGGTGATGGGATGAGAGAACTTTCTGGTTCTCTTGTTGATTTCTAAAAATATTTATTTCAGAGACGATGGCTGACTGTTTAGTTTCACCTGCACAAAAGTACATAAAAATGGGTTTGGAACGGTGCCCTGCGGTGCTCCTGCACTAGAGACTCTTAACATCCTGAGTTTGGGACTAAAAGCAGTCTACTGGGCAGCTCAGTGGGAAAAGTTGAGTTCAATTCCAGAGTTCTCATTTTAGGTGTAGGTGTGCTCCTGGGCAAGGCACTGAACCTCAAATTACCTACCGATCGGCGTTGAATGTGTTTCTATTGTAAAGCCGCAGTGGTGAGAAACGATGACTAGAAAAACACTGTATCATTTACCTTGTTGGAGTAAACATTCTGTGATTTATCATTAATTTTATATCTATTAATAATCAATTATTGATCAATAATCAAAGGATTAAAAATGTAAATTTCAGGAAATGACAAACTTTCAGATTTTAGCTGTATTGATCAAGGTGAGCTGAAAAATGTTTGATGCATTTTCCACAACAAGATTTAGAGTCAAATAATAATGTCTCTAATGTTAATCAAGTAGAAACCAACTTGGAGTTTATTGACAACCTTTTAGGTTGTACATCATCACAACCTGAACGTGTGTGTGTGTGTGTGTGGTGTGTGTGTGTGTGGTAGATCCTTTCCAACCAGGTTAAGAAGGTCACCATGTGGACTGAGCTTTTTATGCGCTCACACACACTCCCAATCTGATGTTTGAAGCTTGTTGGGGTGTTTTTTGGAGTGTGTGTGCTGCTGTTTGAAGTCCTGTGCTCTCTTTGATGCCGCCCCCTACTTTCCACCTTTATTTTCAGCATCATCCCATCGTCTCTCCACCTCCACGGTCTGTCATTCCTGTTTTTTTTCTTTTCTTTCCTCCGTCATCTTGTTTCTCATCTTTTTTTCCTCCTGCTTTGACTTCCTGTTCTGTCTTTTTTCAGCCATTGTCATTTAATGTCTTGTCTTTTGGCAGGTTGGTGCAGCTGAGAGTTATTTCCTCAGATTTCCGACATTCATCTTTTGGACTTTCTATTCTCATAGCGCCGCAGATGGGAGGTGACGGGCTGGAATGAACTGCCTCAGTTTGAAGCCCTGGAGTGATGAGGAGTGATTTACTCAAAGATACACATGTTGTGGATTTTAGAGGATAAAAATAGTGACTCACAGAGCAAGAACAGAGAGAATTTTCGGCATTGTTAGAGTGAGATTGTCTGAAATGAAACGTATCTTAGCAACAGGGAGGACCATGATCCTACACCTGAGATCAGGGATGCTGGTTTTATCATTGTTGTCTTTGGTCCATTATTGCTGCAGCTTAGGGTCTAAAAATGCCAGTTTTTTATTTTTACTGTTGCATTTCTCTGATGAAGCTTTCCCAGCTCAGTTCCACTGTTCCCAGTTTCTGTCCCCTCTTCTCCTCTGACTGGCTGGCAGAGGAGCTGCCATGCGCTCTCTGCTCCAAAGACTTGTAGGTTTTATGATCTGGACTGCCTGCTGGTGTGAATGTGAGAGTCCGTGTGTGTGAGTGTGTGGTGTGCCAGTCACTGTGATAGCCTGCCAACCAGTACAAACTGGAATGAAATCGAGCATTCTGCCAACTCTGCTGGTAAGAAGCTCAGGAAATAGATGAAAGAAGTAAATTAAAGCAGTCATTTGGTTCTCTTTTATAATGCATCTTTTACCTCTTTAAGTCCTCAGAAAAACCCTAAAATTAGATTCTTGAAAACCTGAAGAGCTGATTTTGACAACAAAAAACTAAAATACATAATTTCAATGGATAAAAATGTAAACTTTTATTCACCCAAAAACATGCATTTGATGTTCGTAGGCAGGAGGAAGGAAGCTGGACCAAAGCAACATTAATTACTTTTAAAAACCTTGCAATGTTTACATCTGTTTTAAATAAATAGTTATCAAAAATTTATAGTATGGCTTTTGAATTGTTAATATGTGAATATGTTTGAAACAAACTACCTGAAATTTAGAAACTCAGGTGATAAATGGGTCATAATATTCTCTTAATTTACAAGTTGACAAAATTTTTTGATTGGAATAAAGCTTTTATTAAAATATTTAGCATTTTTTATGTTTCTGCAGCACTTGTGACTCATTGTGACATTATGTGTGTATAAATGACAGCACGGCTGAATTACTCATTGCGTTGCTCATTTGCATAAAAGCATGTAAAGCAGTGGGATGATTGAAGTGATGCACCTGACAGGATCATTACTGCGTCTGAAGCAGAGGTCAGAGTCGCTCTGAGATCCACTCACTCAGCTGCAGCCGCCCGTTTTAGTGCTTTCCCTTCTGTTTGTGTGCCGGTGAACCAGCAGTGCATTTAAATAGGAAAGCCTGTCAAAGTGCATAACATCAGGAAGACTCAGAGTGGAGCCTTAAGGGAAGAAAACACACACTCACACCCTCGTACAACCAGTCCAGAAATCGCCTGGTAGCATCTCTCTGACTCTCTCTCTCTTTCTGTCTACATCTCACACACACACGCACATGCACACACACATCCCCAACCAGAGGTGTAAGTCACAGCCTGACTCCCTCAGCAACCAGACTGGTGCTGCCAGCATCACATGACAGGCACATGGACCCGTCTCGCCACGCCGAGCCACAACACCGCACTAAGAACAGAACCATGATTCCTTGCTTCTGTCGTCCACGGTTACCAAGGCCGTCGATCACAGATGCTGGTTTGCAAAACACTTTTGTCTGTGCAATAAAATTTTTAAAATCTAAAAAAAAAAAATAAATCACATGCAGAGACAGAAGGAAATGTAGCTGTAATTATAGTGCTGCAAAATAAGATCGCATAGGAAACAAATAAAACAAATGTTTTTTTTTAACCTGACTTACAAGCATCAGTTATGCACAAGAAACTTCCCTGACTTATTTTGAATCTTGAATGTAACCGTCTCTAATCATAGTCATATATTTAAATTCATATTAATTGTGTCTATTTATATGATGCATCCCAATAATCAAACTAGTCCGGTTTAGTTTCAGTCTTAATCCCATTCAAACACAGTTCATTTAGTTCCCTCCAGCTCCTTCCGTTCACAGCTCAGAATCAGATGCCCTGCGGAGAAAAATGCTAATAAAGTCTTTTTTCCTGCAGATTTTTGGTCACTAGAAGAACAAATCGTAAATTTCCTGCCGTTGATTCTTTTGTGACTTTTGTAATTCATTCGATTTTCATGCTTCTCAGTTTCCAGCAGCAGCGACTTCAGCAACAACTGACTGATGGGTACAAAAGCTGATAATAAGGCTATTAAAGAAGAGCGTGGTCACGACACTAACTGACTCAACAGTCACTGTTTTTTTATCTGTTTGTGGTTTTTTTTTCATGTTTTGTTTTTTTTTTATGTTTGATAGAAAACATTTTTTGTACATCTCACGTAGTAATACATTTGACACCCAGCTCCTTTTGGAAAGCAGAAGTTTTTGACCTTTTCAAAATAGGAGCCATGATTTTTATGTTGGCTACTCTAAGAAAGAAGCATGAATGTAAAACACTAGATGGATGTTCAGGTTCTATTTAACACCGTTCAGATTTGTTACTTTAATCTGAACTACTTGGCACTTTTGGCTGGTTCTCTAAGACAATATGAAATATCTGGCTTTATGTGAGTCAGCCATTATACCTCCCAGGGGAAAAATGACTCTTAACTTCATCGCGACGAATTCTGGTTGAAAAAAGAGATGCCGTCCCACATCAGTGTGTGAGCACACTAGTATGTAGTCAGAGGGTAAGATGCCATTTTTTTGTGGTTTTGTACCTTTCTTCCATGCATTTATGAGGCCTTTGTTTGCTAAGTAGATAATTTGCTATATTTCCAATGTGTTCAACCATCCGATCTAATAAACATCAAGCTAAAGTTTATAGCAGAATGAGCTGTTTTGTATTTGCTGAGAAAATTCAGCAAGTTTTTTATGATCACAACCAACATTTTAAACTTTACTGCTAAACCCCCAAAATGCTTAAGTTCATGGAGAGCGGTGCGAAAATCTGGAGTGATGAAATTCACAAACATGCCTGTGATCAGTCATGAAGCTACTCCCATTTATGAGTCTAGTAGAGGAGGTTTTTTGAAAGTTGCATGCAGACATCAGGGATTTGGTTCTCAGGTGCTCAGAGGTAGAAAGACAACACAAACTTCAGTCTCACAAGAGAAGGAAGAGGGAGCAATGGAGAGGAAGACAGAGACATGAATTATTCTCCCTAAGGTGGAAAAATGATGAAAGAAGGGGATGGAGAGAAGAAAAGACCAAGGAGATGGTCTTCTGGGGTTAGTGCGCTGACACACAATGCTACACCGCTATGTCCCTGTGAGTGTTTGGAGAGAGAGGATCAGGTTAAGAGAGCCTGAATTCCTGTTTCCTTCCCTCTGCTAAACAGCAGAATAGCATCACTTTCTGCTTTGCTTTAAATGACAAACAAAGCTTGATGCTGTTTCCCAACGTGTGCTTACTTAAGGTGCAGCGACACAAAATTCCAGCCTTAAACCATTTGCATTAAGTTAAGCATCATTCCCTGCAAACATCCATGTAGAAAAAAAAATAGAACATGACCAAAGCAGCAGGATTAAGTTTATCTGTTGCTGCCTTGGAGCTGCTTGCTAATAATTAGTCAACTCTGTTCACAAGGTCTTGCTAATGCGGCTGGAATTTAAATGGAAACATTTGTAGCGTTCATTGTGGACTGATACTCCTGCATTGTTGTTGCTGTCAACCAGCTGCTGGAGGAGCTAATTAGGCCGGGCTAAAAATAGTTGCCTACCTTTAAGATGCATGCAGAATTTTCATCATGTGAAGCCTACAGTGAGTAAAGCTTTCACAGGTTTCACTGGTGTATCATTTAGCCGTGGTGGTAAAATGACCAGACTTGTGTTTCCACCAGAACAACTTTTACCACAGCTACATGTCTGAATGTCTATGCCAAGATGGATCAAATCACAAAGATTACAAAAACCTTTTATGAGGGAGATTTCCATTGCATTTGACAAATTCTCAATGGCTTTTAAATCTGAGGACCTGTCAGTCCCTAGCCTGGTAAAAACCAGCCCATTGTCTCTTGATTGGTTGACCACCTATATGTCTTAGCAAGCAGTTGAACAGATGTAGCTTATAGTGAGTATAAATGTGCTATCTAGTTCCATACCTGATGTGTTACCAAATGGACTTTAAAGGGTTTTGTTGTTGCAGTTTAATGAAAGGCCTTGTCTTTCCTCAAACATTATGGATCGTCCTTTGGTTTCCACATGCAGCGCTCTGATAATCATCCTCTTGTTTGCATGTTGGTGAGCTTCCATGGATCTCTTTGGGAATGATCTAACTGCTGCAGATGTGAAACAGCCCACAGGAGTTACTGATGTACTGATTCTAAAATTCAGCCATTTAACAAGTTCTGCTTGATTCTTTGTGTGTAAAAATCACTTAGATGCTCAACTCATTCAGACTGTTCACCTGCATAGTAACATAGTCAACATTTATCAGCTGCATTGTGTAACAACATACAATTTCATTGTAAATTGATTAATTGTTTATTAGATAAAAATTCGTTGCAATTGATTAACTAATAACGTCCACTTAGTCCGTTTAGTGTTGCAGCATGGCCGCCTCTGGTCATCCTTATGCGGAGCCAGTTGATACAGAAATAAAGATGGCGGAGCCATTCTAGCACAGAAAAGAGAAATGGTTTTGTTCAGTTAATATTTAATACATCTGACACAACATAATGTTGAAATGTTATTGTTTTTTCTTTCTGTACCACGTTATGTAAAGACGGTTGTCCCTCTTGATACCAGAGAAAACTTTGGTTTTTAAGAAAATGGCCGCTTATCAATGAATCGGTAATTGATAACTTGCGTCCCTATTTAGAAGTTGAACAAAATGTTTTACTGTATTGTACCGAATCATTTTTTTAAATGTGATTTAGTGACTGCGGTCCCTCTGTAAGTCTAGAGGTGTCGGTTGTTTCTCCTCCTCTTCCAACCCGGATGTGGCCCCTGGAGGAACCTTCAAACAAACCACTGCAGTTTTCCATCAGTTTTCCGGCTGCTCATGCCAGTGGGATGTCAGATGAGCCATGATAAATGCTGAATGGTAACTCTAGTGTTCCTCTGGGCATGCTTTCAAGACAAAC
Organism: Girardinus metallicus; assembly: GCA_903067095.1. NCBI lineage: Eukaryota > Metazoa > Chordata > Actinopteri > Cyprinodontiformes > Poeciliidae > Girardinus > Girardinus metallicus. The sequence goes on along the minus strand of CAEGAE010030436.1, from coordinate 157,497 downwards.
TACTGACAGGGATTTTTCATAACAACCCCCCCAACGCCAATCTGCAGCCATGCCAGGCCGCGCATTCCCCATAACTCTGAGGATAGGAATTCCTCCAGCTGCCAGCGCAGCGAGTGAAGTGTAGAAATCATTGAGTATTTGAACATCTACTGTCACATCTATGTTATCTTTACAGTTTCAGAGGAAGTCCTGCGTGTATTGAACTCTTCTCTGTCATGTAAATCCTTCATGCTTCATGTTCAGACTCTCAATTATATCAGCCTCAAAATAGAAACAGAGATAATTAAAGCGTCTCGGTCTGCTGTATCAAGAACCGGGCCTCTTAAAGGTCCATTCTGCTTTTCCAGTCTGGACAGCGGCATTCTGGGAAATATCTGTTTAAAATATGTTTGGATGACTGTTGTCAGGGGTTACGTTTGGCCCTCATCCTGTATGTGTGCAGGATGATTGCAGAGAGAAAAACCCTTTAATTTCCTGAGCTTCCATTTCTATTTCTTCTCTTGCTGTAATTTTCTTGCTGGGTTATATAAACATTTCCTTGAACTCTCTGTGTTTTACACACACACTCAGGCAGATCCCTGGGATTGTTTTATTTATCTGTGGGTCTCGTAGAAAGAAACTCAGACATTTGAATCTATATTGGTGCCAGTCTCCAGCTGTCATGGGGCGGAGAGGCGGGTGGCACCCCGACATGTTGACAGTCCATCACAGCAGAAGGCTGGAGTGGTAAAGACATTATTGGTTATAAAATACTGAACTTAATAATAAATAAATCTGTTTGCGACTGACAAAATAATGTCTCCATTAAGAATTTTTTAAATATTTATTTTGTTTTTATTTGAAATGTACTGCTCTTCATACAACTGAAGCTATACAGAAAAAAGGATGTAAATTATGTAAATTATTTACTGATGGGATGTGATTAGAAATTTAATCATTGGTTTTGCAATTAATTCGACTTGACTAATCACATTTTTATCAAATAGGAGTTTTTGACACAAAAATCTATTTTTTTTTATTCAAATAAATGAGTTTGACAACTAAATCTATAAAAATAGATCATATTTAAACGAGTGTAAGCTTGTTGTGTCTTTGCTTCCATGCTGTGGTTCACCCAGATTCAGTCACATTCAAACTGCAGCTTGACTCGTCATATTCTCCAAAATCATTAAGCTGGGTAAAAAAAAAAACTCGAAATGACTAAACCTTACAGAAGAGGGTTCCTGCCGTGTAGTTCTATATTCAGAACCGCTCCACCTCCTTCCCGCTGCAGGACTCTTTCTGGCCCATGATGCTGCTGCTCTGCTCTCCCCTGCCTGCTTATTTTTAATCCCAATATCGAGGAAGGAATCCGTGTCAGTTTAAGATCTTTGAATTTATTGTCTTCTCATATTTCTACTGACCTGAGAAAAAGTAAAAATTGGTTGATTGAATGGATTCTGGCGCGGTTTGATTGCCCTCAGTGCGATCAAACACTTTTTTCTGTTTTAATCAATTATTACTGTGTTAAAAGTATCAGCCCTAAAATAATAACAATTTATGGAGTAGATCATATCCATGGCTGCATTTCAGCACTTTGCAGGAAACCAGATAAAACAAACAGAATAAAAACAAGTTTATTTATTCATATTACTGGATGTTGTTTTTTTTTTTTTACTTTCTAGTACCACAAAAGTGTCTTTTTATTTTTGTGTCCATCAGTGCTGACTCACTACCTAAACTGGGAATACTAACACAGACCTGCACTTAGAATGAGTCACCTCAGGCAGAATTATCCAATCATCTGTGCAGCTCCTCCCGATGTAAACAACAATACCTTTTCAAAACAAAAACATCGTCTGTGGATGAGTCCATCACATTGTCTGACTTATTATTTTGATTATGCTGATGTGCTTCACCGATCCTCCCTGAAGGTTGAGCAGTTCAGGGCGGCCCGTCCGGTCAGGTCAGAGCAGCCGGGTCGTCTCAGATTAACGGTAGACGAGATGATGGGCGGTGATGTCAGAGCCGTTAAAAACCGTCGAGTTGTTTCCATGAGAACGACTCCGGCGCTTTGGTTCTGCAGAGTTCTGTACTAAACGTCAAACTTCATGTAAAAACTATACTATAACATCTGCAGACGACGTGCGAGGCCAGCTGCACACAGTTTACCTCACACTCATGCACACAAACAGCAACACGGTCAGCGCTGCTATTTCTGCTGCACAGATGGAGAGCGGCAAAGAATATCAGACCGAGGAAAAAATGAAGCGAGGATGAAGATACGGAGCAACAAATACCAGCATGAGCTGCATTTAATAGATGCAGAAACTCAATTTAATACAACAGAGAAGCTCTTTGTGTTTCTTTCCTGAGAGGGAAAGGAGTTAATGAAATTAATGGGGAGGTCTACTTTCTCTTATTGCTCTGTTATTTTTGTTTGTCCTGTCCTTTTACTGCATACCGAACATCTGCATCACATGTACATCATTTAGATTAAACACAGAATCAGCTGACTAAAAGTAACATTCCTGCTTAAAATGAAGAGACTTTTTAAGTTCAAATTGTATTGAACTCAAAGCACAATGGTCAAAAAGAGCTTTGGCTGGTAGTTTCTGAAGGGCTGCGACTTTGTGTGGAGACTTTATTCAGACTTTATTTAGTTTCCTCGTCTTTATAAATAACGTTGTCTAGAATGTAATAATATTAAAGGTAACTAGGCTGGCAAGGAGTTTAGAAAGTCCAGAGACCATCAGAGTGCCAGACGGCATAAATATGTCTTTATCATCATAAAACGGTTACGGCTTGTTTGCGCAATAATAGTCAGATTGAATTAAAAATTACAGCAACAGCTTTGAGCTGATTTGATAAAGTATTCACACCTCCATGTTGGGTTGGGATAGACCGACATGTTGTAGCTCATAACGTTGCATAGCTTTTAAGTTTTCTATACACCCTTGTCCCTAGTGGAATCGGGAGGGTGCCTATCTCCAGCTAACATTCCTGGCGAGTACACCCTGGATATGTCGCCAGTCTGTCGCTGGGCAACACAGAGACAGACAGGACAAACAACCACACACACACACTCACACCTAGGGAGAATTTGGAGTCATGTTTTTGGACTGTGGGAGGAAGCCGGAGTACCCGGAGAGAACCCACCATGCACAGGAAGAACATGCAAACTCCACGCAGAAAGACCCCGGGCCGGGCAAGGCAACAGTGCTACCAACTGCGCCGCTGTGCAGTGGTACTTCTGTACCACTAAATAAAATCCAGTGTGACTTCAAAAGATCAGATAATTAGTTAATTCATTTAACAATACTTTGTTTATTCCAAAGGGAAATGAAATGTTGTATATGAAACTAATCAACCTACAAATGTTCCTAGTCAGATATTGCAGAACTGTCGTGACATTTTCTCATCAAATGAGAGCAAACCTAAACAATTTACCAAATTTAAAGTCAGCATCGATATGACTGATATGGTGATGTTACAAACATTAAGTTTACCACAAGGTCTGGTGCTCCCTGTCAGCAAATGTACATAAAAATATTTCTGTTGTGTTCTTTAAGTTTCTGAAAAAATAAACAATGAATGTTTAATTATTTTTTTTTACTTCAGCTGACTTTTATCAGCTCTGAAAACAGACAGTCGAGGTCTGAAATTATCTCTAAGAAAACCAGCAAACTGCTGGAATCTGACCAGCCACATGACTTTAATTTGGTTTTATAGCAACATGTGAATCATTAGTGTCTCACAGGCTTGAGTGAAGAGATTTTGGGTGTTAATTGGGTATTTGAAAAAGAAATTGTTTGTTTTAGTCCCTGTCAGTGGTTCTCCCGGCTGTTCGCAGTGTAATTGGAGAGAAAACGCCGTTCAGCGACCTCTGGAACTGCTAGACGTCTGAAGAGAGCGCTAACACCACTTCATTAATGTTGGGACAGAAAACACTGCGACTTCCTGCAATTCCTAACTAAACAGCAACATATAAAGGTTAGCTTTCACTCCTTTCAGAGAAAATTAGAAATGTGGATATATTGGAATATTTACTTACTTTCTTACGACTTGGCTCTTGAAATCTAGCATCAGTTTGCGTTCAGCTCAGGAATCTTTGTTAATCCTAAAGGATTCTTAAAGATAAATAAAAATCATAAATAGTAAAATTATACAATAGTAGAAAGCAACCAATCTGGTAACATCAGCATCAAAATGACAGCTCATTTAAATACACAAATGGCTTCACAAGCTCAACCAAACATGTAAAAACAACTTTAAATTGTTCAGTCGGTGTAATTTAGAGTATAAAAGCCAATGAAAAATAAATAATAAAGAAACTGACAATAATAATAATTTGACTACTTTGGTCAAACATGTAAAAATAAACTGCAGCAAACCTTCTTTCAAATGATTCAGAAAGGTCAATTAGTTTTTCTAAATATAATGCAAAATAAATAAAGCACGTCGCTCAGAACCAATGGGCCTGATTCGTAGTTCAGTCCAAACCTTAACGAGGGTCAGACTCCGACTTCATCTCCTGTATTTCTGTCGTGTGTGTAAATTTGGAGTCAGAGGAAAAACCTGACTGTGTGTCTAATGCAGCTGTGGGGCTTCAGATATTACAGACGCTTCATCAACATTTACTCATTACCAGCATTTTACTCATTACCAATTTCTATGAAATAACTTGTGGCATTATTACCTACCTGTGTGTGTGTGTGGAGGTGGATGGGGGTGTTTGCACACTGCTTTGGCATTTGGAGGGAAATCAATGTCCTGCTGACTACCGCTGCTAATTGAAGGTTAGCAGATAGCATCAGCATGTGTCTCTTCTGTTTCTTTCTGTCGTTCTCCTCCTCTCTCTGCCCTTCTTTCTTCCTGTCGTCGGTCGATAAAGCCGTATTTTTGTCCACCATAACTTCTACAGTATCCAGCTTTCAAACAAGCAGGATCAACTCTGTTTCTGCTGCTGCTATTCAAATTTACTGGGTGGCATTTTTTGCTGCTCAAATGTGATGCACATTTGTGTTTTAATATTTAGAAAGTGAATGTTTTTTCCTGGTTTGTGTGGGATATTATTACACCTACAGCTCCTGCTGGGTTCAATGCAATGAAGGCATAATGCATGAAAATAAAAGTGATGCAACTGGAGGATTCCTCACTTTAAAACCTTTCACACTTCAGGTTATCATTTAATTATAGTTGTCTGAGAAAACAACTCAGGACCCACAGGATTAATGAATTCTGTGGGTCCTTAAACAGGCATGATATTTTTGGATTTCTGAAATACACAGTTTGTCTTAGAAACTGTAAATGACTTGATCATTCTGTCTAAATTAAAACTAGAACCCAACAAAGATGAGGTGAAAGGTCGCTTTATTCCAGCAGCTCACCATGATTAGTTTGTTCTGGGTGTCCTGCGTTTTATTCCAACCAGCTGCTTTATGCAAATTATTTACTTTCATACATTAACTGGAAATTCAGGAAAACAAAGGCTTGTAAGATTTTTCTTCAGAATTTTCTTTTGTTGCTGTCATAACTTTGATTATTCCAGTTCAACCCTGATTGTTTAGGTTTTCATTTCTGTTTGGATTTTAGTATCAACAACAGATCTTTAAAGATGTGTGTGTGTGTGTGAGTTAGTTTGCGTGCGTGGGTGTGTGTGTGTGTATGTTTCTGGAATGTAAAGCCAAATAAAAGTTGCAGCACAGAAAAAATGGTCCCTGTTGCAAAAATGGTGTCATGTCAACCTAACGTTGTGTATGCATGTGTGTGAGTGTGTGTATCATATCTGCATGAAAACAGCGCACTCGGATGGTAGCCAATTAATTCTTAGGTCTGTTGTTGCTATGGTAACAAGGACACCTGAGAGAAAGTGAAGGAGTGGGAGAGTTGAGAATGATCGGTGCTGATGTGGAAAAAAATAAAGATGAAGGAGGGCAGTGGGAGAGACGGACAGATGGATGAGAAAAGGATGGATGGATGGAGGGATGAGGCAGCTGACAAAGGAGGGCAGGAAGCCTCATCCTCCATTTTGAGCTTGTTAGTGAAAAACATGAAGACACCCCCTTCCCTCTCCTGGTCCACCTCCTTCCACTAATTCATCTTTCTTTAATTATTAACGCCATAAAAAGCTGCATCTGGCTGAACATTAATAATTCATCTCTAAATGGGGTGTCCCCTGTGTTCTCGTTTAAGGTGGAGTTTGGGCTGGAAAACGTTGCGTTCACATGAGAAACATCGATGTTGTCCTTCATATTTTACACTTTGTGTGCCACTTTTCCACACATTTAACAAACCCTGTTAATGACTTCAACTGGTTCTGCAACTGAACTAACAATAACACCTTTAAGATTGAAATGCTTTCAGATTTTTGCACATTAATTGACCAGAGAAATGACTAGTCAATATAGCAGCTCAAAGATTTGTTGCTTCGTTACAAATAACAAACTTAAATGTTGGTAACTGTCTGCAGTGGAGGTATAAAGGTTTATTAAACAGTTTGGATTAACAGCTGTGACGTATTTAAGTTTGCAGTTATTACTCCAAACCTCAGGTGGCTGATGAAGTTTCTGATTCACAGCTTCTAATTTGGTACTAAATTAAAGGGCTATTTTTGCATTTTTAGCTCTATTTGACTGCATCTCATCAAAATCTTGTGTATTTAGATTGGTCCGACTAGCTGGATAATTATGCCCTGAATGCAGCATTTCCAAACTACACTTTCAGGTCCATTTTCCCTCTTTTCTATTTGTGACACAAAAAATCAGCACGTCCAATTCCAACTTGCTCTAAGACCACTTAGATTTGGTTAAAAGTATAAAACAAACTTTATTTATCAAACCTGGACTGAAATATTCCACAGTGACTATAGATGTTTTTGTGATTTATAAAACCTCTACACAAGACATAGAGTTGATGCAGTCTAACTTTAGTTTAAACCCATTTTGTTTTTAACGTAAACCCATTGTTTTAGTGTTGGAGTGCAGCCCATCAGAACATGGGCGTCACGTGGCCGTTGGGTTTGACTTCAGGGTTTAAACCCAACAAGGAGGCGTTTGATCTGTCCTGGTTTTTCCTCACAAACCTCACTTGCTCCACCGCTCCACTTCTGTCTGTGTTTCACTCTCAAGTGCTTCTTCTCTTGATAAGCTCTTGGAGAAAGACTCCACTGAGTGTGTGCGTGGGGATGTGTGTGTGTGTGTGGTGACATAACATGGGCCCCAATGTGTTTGGACTATTAATGAAAGGCTTGTTGGAGGCTCCCTCTCCTCTTATCAAGCAAGTGTCCTTCAGTTCCCTCTTTCTCACGTCTCCCTTTCACTGTCGCCTATTCTGTCTTCTCTTTGGCCCTCCTTCCATCCGTCTTTGGATCATCCCTCTCTCCTTTAAACCAGGGATTGAGAAGAGAATAAAATGTATCCTTGGAGAGTGTCTGCACATACAAACATACTGCATATTATGTCTGAGTGAACAGGTTCTTGTTTTCAAAAGGGAAATATGCTGGAAACTGTTTTCATCCGAATAATCAAACAGATTATTCTGTAAATTATGTGAGTGCTGCAACATTACTGTCCAAAGGAAAATACATTTAAAAAATACTCTTATGATGATGTCTAGATACATTTTACCAGCTCATTAGAAAAACTGCAGATCTATTCAGGCGCAACACAGATCACAGAAAAGAAAAGCTTAGCAACAACTCTGCCTCCCACTTTAAGAAATACAAGAAAAACAAGCATACTTACAGAAAAGTGAATTTATGAGGTGATCCAAATATGATAAGATCTTTTTCAGTGAGATGAGGAAACAAACCGTCACAGATTAACTTCTAACTGGTACTTTGGCGCCAAGGCGATTCCATCATATTGTAACTTTAAGATTGGACACTGAGTTTGAAAAAAGCTAAATATTAGTCTTCCAAATATGCATGTCTTGAAGAGGAGTCTATAACTTCAATATTCTATGACATAGGCAATATGTTATTGTCTTCTAATTAACAAATCCCTCCATTGTAATTCGCAGCACCTGGTAAAGAAGTGTAAAAATAAAAAAAAAACTCTTGTTTTAATGTCAAAATGAAGAAAATAAATTTATATTTTATTGCAACAGCATCACCTCTCTTAAAAAAGGATTAAACATGTTTGATATTTAATAATTAATCAAGAAATTATTGGTGCTACACTTCCTGGCACCATACCTGATCAGAACTACAAACACCTGGTGTTTTAGTTCTAATAACACATCAACTTATCGGTTTCAATGGAATTCATTTTCAGTTTAATAAATTTCAGTTAAAAGTGAGACATATTTACACTTTTACATAAATTGGGATAATCTTGATTTTTTTTTTTTTTAGTTTTCTATTTGATTTCAATGTACTGCATCTGTGAAAGAAGGTGCAGCTCATTTTCTTCTTTATGTGTGGGAGTCCTTAAAATAAAATTTAAAAAAAAAAAGCTGCAATAGTCAGATCAGACCTGAAAGAAAAAAGAAAATCTGTGTTAGAATACAGGAAAACCTAGGCATGTCATCATAACAGATTTTGCTGGATGATAAATTGTCTTAGAAGTTAATGTGATAAATGAAAATATTGTTGTTTAAAACCACTTCCAAGTAATATAAAGGTAATGTCATAACAATGCCAGAACACATTCTCAAAGATAAATAAACTTTAAATTCTAATCAACATTTAACACGAGAACACATTTTAAATATTCAAATTAAATAAACAAAATAACAGAAACAACAAATCAAATGAACTGTGAAGTTTTTGATCGATGGTTTTATTATGCCACCATTCACAGTGAGAAGGATGTTGATGAACGTCAGAACATTTCCAGAACTCAGTGGTAGAGAGCTGCAAGAAATGTAGCCATATAGGAGTCAGCATGTTAAACAAGGTGAAAAAGAATCAAATTTATATACAAAAAGTAAAACAAACTGAACCGAGGGCGGAGCCCTGTAGAACACCATCATTTACACTACTAAGTGATGAGGAATCATTATTCACTTCTTTCAGAGAGACATGAATCACACCTGTGTAAAGTGGTACTTATTTGCAATTCAGACCAGAGTGGGGCTTTTTTTTTTTTTACATAGATTTTCAAACAGTGCAACATTCGTCTTGAATGTATATTTAAAATCCTTCCAGATTGTTCTTTTTTACCGGCTATGTTTTATTCGCAGAGTTTGAATGAGAATCCGCTAAAACGAAACCGGCAGAAGAGCCGACTGTAAAGCCTGTGACGGGTGTTGCTGTGATGTTGAGGGTGACACACAGAGGAAGTGCTGCTAGGTAGAAGAAGAGAGCAGGACCTTGTGCCTGCATGTTTTGTCTTTGGATTTCACAGCTATGGTGCATCCTGTATGCGTGCTGTCATGCATACAATAATATGCCTCAGCACTGATGTTCCCTCTGACCGCGGCGCTCGGCCCGTAGCTGCTACGCTTCACTATTCTTCATCCCTCCACCTTAGAGAGAGAGAGAGGGAGGGAGGGAGCAGCTTGAGTAATGGGCAGAGCGGTGAGAAAGAAATGGAGGAAAATGGAAAGGGAAAAAAAAAGATGGAAGATGTTGTGCTGGTAAAGCGCCTACTCAGTCGAGCAGCAAGTCCATCACTGCAGCTTTCTGGTTTCGTACTGCGGAAAGTTCAGCCTACAGGGCGCTGACAAGAGCACACACACACTGCGCTCACGCACACACACACACACACACGCTGTGTGCACACACACACACACACGCTGTGTGCACGCACACACACACTGTGCGCACGCACACACACTGTGCACACGCACGCTTTATGATGGTACAATGAGTGTTAAGAGCAGCATTTCCTGGGTTCAGATCCCAGCTGGAGTTTCCATGTTCTCCTACAGTACGTAGGTTTTCTCCAGCTACTCATTTTCTCCCACAATGCATTCTTAATTTCCCTTCATATCTGTTGTTGGCCTGCCGCAATAAACAATTAATTTCATGATAAATTAAAATGAGCTTGATAATTTCCAAATTTTGTTTACAAAATTACAATCCATTTTACTTATGGTTTCATTTGTAAGTGGTGTTTATTTCTGTTTTATTTATTGTTTTTGGTTGTTTTTGTTTTGGATTTTTAAAATATCTTGCAGTTCCAGTGTTAAGTGTTCTTCAGAAAATTAGAGTTTACTGATCTTTGAGAGGGCAAACTTGTATTTTTGCACCATTATCAATATATTACTTGTAAATGGTCTCAAAACAACAGTATTGTCATTTATCGCAATAATTATAGATATTCTTTGTTCTTTGTTATGGTGACAGGCTTATTCGTTGTGTGAATAGTTGTTTGTTGCTCTTTTGATTTGTTGGTAACATCTGTAAGGATTATGGCGTAACCAAAAACATATTGTTGGACTGTTGCTGCTGAAGCATGCTAAGATTTTGATTTGTGGTGCTAGAAAAACCTCGTACTGCTCTACAATAAATTCTGCAAAAGTGCAAAATATTGCCAAGTATTTCTGATCAGTGGAACAAGACATTTTAACTTGTTCCACTGACCAACAATTTGTGGTGGGCCCTGACTGTCCAGGTGTTGATATGTGTGACATAGCAAAAGGAAGTGAAATACTGATATTGTTTTTTAGGAAATATTTATCGTTTCTTGCCATGAGATATTGGCTGTATTGGTTCTTTGGATGTAAAATTTAAAAAGAAATGTAAAAGCAGCTTTCACGCTACCAAGGTAACATTTAAACAGTAGCCACCATGTTACTCAACATGCAACATACAATTTCAAATTTTCCTGTTTTACTTTGGTTACCAAAACAATTTCTTTCAAAATCAAGAGAACGATAATTAGCTGATAGGATATTTTTTTATTTTTTTACTTACTTTGAATTTAGAATTTGCACGAATTTCTTTAAACTGTGCGGAGTAGGACAAACTTGTGGACGTCGCTGCACAAGCTTCCTGTAATAGTTTTCTGGAGTTTTGGCCTGGTCCTCCTGACAGAACTGCTGTAACTGGATCAGGTTTCCAGGCCACCAGTGATTTCAGTCTTTTTTTTTGCTTATTTTATGATCACCTGATCATCTTGGTCTGAATGTTTATTCCTCATACACAGTTCCTCCTTAATTCTCAGATGAATCAGATGAATCTTAGCCATATTAATCAGAAAATGTCATTTCATCTACTTTAAGAATTGAACATGTAAGCGAATCCTCTTTAGTGCAGACAGAACATCTGCATAGTGCAGCATGAGATTTGGTAAGGCAAAGATTAGGTCATTACCGTGATGTTTAAGTAGCATTTATATGCATTTCCTCTGTGCCGTCTGAGTAGAAACTCTCATGCCATGGCAATTTATAAAGTCTTAAATGGTGGGGTGTTAGCTTGAGATTAGATATTGTATGCTACAATATCAGATGTTTAGAAATACAAGGCTTTAGAAAACTGATGAACAAAACATATACACATTTGGTTTAGAAATAAATTTGTTGTCACTAAGTTATTATTGCCTTAAAAATGTAATTAATCTCTCAAATTTTAGCTCAGCGTCATAGAAACACTGACCTGTTTTCCTATATGAACAAGACTCAACATACATTTCATTCTGTCACCAAGGCTGCTGTTTAATTATCAAAAGCATTAATATGGTTCATTTTGTTCCACCATATTACATGTTAAAGCCTATTATCTCTCATGCTGAGGTTGTAACTGTTTTCAGGGACCTGCATTTACAGTCTGACCCCATCAAATGCGAACAGTTATATAATTACAGCAAATAGCTGCTCTTCTGGCTGAAATGTCACCAGCTACGACTTCAGCTGGCAAGATATCATTTAGGTCAACCAAATTACCACATACATACATAAATAAACATAAACTAAAGATGATCGTTTTGTTTTACAAAGGCAGAATCAGCAGATATGAGATTCTGTACAACGTGTTCTCGGGATGAGTTGGCGCACACCCAGGCATATCCAGGCAGGGCTTGTCACGCGTCCTTGTGTCCCTTGTGATTGAGCCTTTATATGTGTGTGTGTGTGTGTGTGCATTGCTATTATTTATAGTTCAATGAAGCATCAGACCTGAATGTAGTGGGATGGTCTGTGCTTCCTCTGCTCTATGTATGTTTGGCTGTGAAAATAAGATAATCTAATTTAACAGCACTTCTCTGTAATGGCCGCAGCAGCCTAAACGTTGTGCGCACACGCACGCACACCCCTCCCCCCCCCCCCACACACACACACACACCCGCCTTCACATGCTGCCATAAGACTTGAAGTGCTTGTGCATTTTCTTGTCTGTGAGATGCGGGACAAGGCTTCTAGCTCCATCTCTTTCCCTCCTCTGGGTGTCTTACCATTCACTTTCCTATAAGCCCCTCTCTGCCAGTCTCTAGGATACCAACCAGTTGCCATGGTAACCAGGCTCACAGCCACCTCTATAGAGCTCTCAGCCTGGTGGTCACCTGACCAGCCATCTCCTTTGCGAATGGACGCTGTATTTTGGCTTTGCCGTTTTGCATGCAGTTGGCCGGAACGGAGGGCCCCCAATCATTTTTCCCTCCCGTCATTTTCATACCTTTAAGTGGATTTTCTTTCTCTGGTCCCATTTCTCCATCTCTGCTGCTCCTCTGCACACCTCAACCCCCGCCCACCCGCCTGTTAGCAGACCCAGGAACTGAATTACATTAGTAAAAAGCTGCAGTGGCAATATCCATGTGTGCATTTGACACTTAGTATTTGATTGAAAGTGTCTGAGGCAACTAATCTGTTACTGCAAGGAGATTAAATTAAGTGGTGTTTACTGTATTCACTCTGTGTCATATTTTACATGTTCAAGAGCCTGATCAGCCTTAATCAGTGTTTTATATAAACTGGGCTACTTTGTGCTCTATCAAAAAGAGCACTGCTAATCTTAGCCCCCCTCCACAACAGTCTCATGACTCCCTGGTGTTTGACTTGCAGGTTGAAATTAACTGGGTTTCTTTATATAAAAAAGCTTCAGATCACTGCAGCTTTGATTTTTGCACAATTGCTTGCTTGTGTGAGACTGCAACTAAAAGCTGGAATAATTGTCAGTTTTCTGGATATTTACAATCAAAAATTTAATCAGGTCTGGTCATACTTCTGGGTTTTCCCCTTAATTTTCAGTTAGCAAGAAAACTTCTTCAGGTGCTTTAAGATGAAACTCAACAGACTTAAACTGCCTTTTAAAAGTCCACTCAGTTTTCTATATATTTACTCACTTGAGCTTAAAATGTATTTAAAGAAAATTTATATTCAGATGAATAATCAGACATATCATTGGTCATTTTAGACTACAAGTCTAGACGAGAGGCAGCATAAAAACAGTTTTAAAGCTTTTAACCATTTTTAGTTGATCCTTAAAAATAATTATTGAACTTTATAACAAGTATAAACCAGTGCATTTGTTATATATAATTTCTCCCTTTATTAGTTCTGAGAAAAGCAGCTGATAAATCACGAATTATTAGTCTGGAGGCCCTGTCTTTTTTCATAGCAGTGGAATACCTTTGACACACCTTTGCGTATTTGTGTTGCGTTCCCATGAAGAAACATGTCTGTATCTGATTCGTGAAGGAACCATCACTGTTATCCCACAACGGATTTATTACACATTCAAAAATTCTATATTCTATTTATGATGTTACAAGACAAACATTATAATATTTAAAGGGAACGACTGACATTGATGCAGCACACTTTTGTGTAGGCTGACAGATAAAGCAGGAGATAACAAAGAACATACTGACTCATAATTTTTCTGTTTATCTGGAAGGAGTTTTTTTTCATTCCATGCCAACCATTACAACATGAGAGCATGTGTTTGGTACTTCTAATAATGTTACATTAATATGACAAAAACTACTTCAGCAGTGTACGTATATTCTCCTCTCTTTTCTCTCTTCTCTTTTCTCTCCTCTCCTCTCGTGAGTTTTATGTATCATTGCACCTGCGTTACATGCAAATTGGCTCGAGCTTGTACATTCACATACAGATGCACTTTCCCACAAAAGGTCATACTTTGAGAATCTGCTTTCACACCAAACTGACCTACTACATAAATCACTTTTACAGCCCAACGTAATTTTGGACAAATACATACCACAGCATGCAAACGCTCTGTCTGCACTGATGAAAAGTTGCTCCAAATTGCCATCTGTTTACACCAGGGTGGGCAACTCCAGGCCTCGAAGGATGGTCTCCTGCAACTTTTAGATGTATCTATACTTCAACACACCTGAGTCAAATAATGAGGTCATTAGCAGGACTCTGGAGAACTTGACTGCATTTAGGAGGTGATTCAGGTATTGGATTCAAGTGTGTTGGACCAGGGAGACATCTAAGAGTTGCAGGACACGGGCCCTCGAGGACCAGGATTACCCACCCCTGGTTTACACAGTTGGCTGACATATGGGCACTTTTTGTTACTGGCATGTTGTCTGTTCATTGCACAAGTTTTACTCAAGTTTTGATGATTTGTCTGAAATTAATCTCATGAAAGTGAACCTCAAATTTACATGTGCATGAAATGCCACTGATATGTTGCAACATCACACCAATAATAAAGGAACAAGACAGATTCTATTCTGCAGCAACGTTTCAGTCCTAATTCAGGGACAGAATTAGGACTGTAAGATTTTATAATAATAAAAGTTCTGTAAAATTAAGGGGTACGTCCCAGAACTTGACATTTCACAAAATGTGTTCCCCAACATTCATGTTTCTGGACTGTGGGAATCCACTTGATCGATGTCAGAATGACCAGCATGAATCACTCAAAGTCCAAATGTTAGAAAGTGAAATTTCACTGATGCTCCATAATTTTTCTTGGAAATCATGAGTTAATGGGTTCACCTAAAATTTATTTTCATTATAATGCTCATAGATCCAATCGTACAATAAAAGTGGAAACTAAAAATAGATTTGTCATTACTGTGTAACCCCTGTTTGGTTAGGATCAGCAGGATCCTTACGCTCCCTGAGGCTGCTGGGTGATCCGGCCCTCTGGAGCGTAATCAGAAATATCTCCTGAGTGGAATAGCTTGCAGGACATTTTTAACCTTCCACCTCAGCTGCAGCTCTGATGAGTGAAAAGATTTCTGTCAGGATATCAGTTGGCAGCAGAGTGAAGATTCACTTAAGAGCTACACTCAGACTCTGACCAAATACCTAGATTGTTTAAATGTGTGATAAAGTGATAAATAAGTGGTATGTTTTATTAGCATATTGTTTCAAACATAACCCAATAAAATAAAAATAAAAATGGTGGCTTATCTGGTAGAGCATTGTGCATAAAAATATGCCAGTGCTGCTGTTAACGTGAAACCAGTTTATAAAGTACCCAAAGATGCTTTAAAACATAAAGATGTAACACTTAAAGAACAGTCTGCAGAGAAATAGGATTCATATAAATATCACCTAACGGAGAGCATTTATTCTGTAATATATTGTTGTGATATAAGTTTGTTTCTTACATTTGTATGTGAATGCTGTAAGTTGCTTCTGGATTAGGAAAGGAAATGAAATGAGCCAATGGGTTTTTTCTGCAGGTAGTTTGGCTACTTAGGTTTGTGGTACGTTAACTATAATTTTCAGTCCTGGATTAGCTTGCTGTTTTTGGATTTTTCAGCTGGAAATGATGAACTCTGTGATAGATGACAGATCTGATCCAATAGGTTTGTAAAGAACTTACATGTGGCATACTCAGGTGTAGTAGACCCAGTTAAAACTGGTTATCTGTGATGAGTAAAACTGTTTTTTTGTCCTTTTTCCCCTTTCATTGTTTTTGCTGCATCCGTCTTGCTAAGACTTGCAGTCTGTCAGTTGCCGTCTGTTGTTTTTCGCATTGATGCCACGTGTATTTTTGTCTTTTAGCTTGGTAAGAACTGAGTATTGTGCTTGTGTGACATTCCTTTAAATGACTTGGTCTGTTTTGGGGTAATTGTCTTGTGAGTTGTCCTGGAAACATCAGTCAGCCAGCTGTGGTTGTTACCACAGACACTCTGCAGACTAAGTGGTTAATCTAGTAAAGTTAACCAGTGAAGACTGAGCTTAAAGTTCAAAAACATTTGCACTTTCAGCTGCGAGCTGTTTTCAGTGTGTGCTGGTGTCAGTGGTGGTTCTGCGTAGAGGATGCCCAACTGTGAGAAACACAGATTCCACAGCAGAAAATGTTCATTCAGGGACCTGTCAAACCACAGCTGTTAGGTTTACTTTTAACTTACTTTTGCCCTTTCACTCAGATGGTCTGCTTTGTTTGGGCATGGTGAAAGCCAACCTCAACTCAGTCAGACCAATCTGGTTTCTCTATGTTGGCTTGCAGGTCCACCATGGTGTGATATGCTTATCCACTGTCTTCTTCAGGTTAGAAAATTAAATAAGATGTGGAATAATCTGCATGAAACTGCATTTTAGCAGCAGATGGAATAAAGCAGGGGCTAAGAGTTTGCCTTGGGGACACCACAAATGAATATGTTTACATCCATCCATTTTCTTTACACCCTTGTCCCTAGTGGGGTCAGGGGAGGTTCTGGTGCCTATCTCCAGCGAGACTTTTCGGGCGAGAGGCGGGGTCACCCTGACATGTTGCCAGTCCATCACACGGCAACACAGAGACACACAGGACAAACAAGCACGCACACACACACACACTCACACACACTCGCACCTAAGGACAATTTAGAGAAACCAATTAACCTGACACACATGCATAGGGAGAACATGCTAACTCCATGCAGAAAGACCCCGGGCCGGGACCCAGGACCTTCTAGCTGGAAGGCGACAGTGCTACCTACTGCGCCACTCTACATATGTTTACATATTGTCCCCAAAGCATTCATATCCTTGTCACATTTAGATTTAAAGTAATTCTTACAAATATTCATATCTTGGATCTGATAGACTTAAAGATTAGGGCGATGGCAAGGAGACTTTCCAAACTAAAAGGCCTGGAGTATTGGACTGTTTTTATTTTTCAAGCATTATAAATAGTCTGTTGTCTTTTAATACTCAAGTAAAAATGCATTTTATGTATATTAAAAAAAAGTAATTTCAGTTGTGCATCCCTTAGATCAGAGTGTGCGATTTCTGATAACCGCACTATTATGACCTTGTACACTATATTATTGTTATTTATATATTTTCTTTAACACTTTCACCTGAATTTCCTCACTGTGGGACAGTAAAGAATATTTCCAATCTATTCATCACAAATGATAAATCATGACAATGGAAATCTGTAAAAAGCTGGTCAGCAATAATAACTGCTGTCACCCCAATAGAGACATTTCCTTTTATTATTCAGAAGGGTACAAATTGATTTTCGAAATCATTTTTTAAATTAAGTGTATTACTTTCATTTTATGTTGTTTTATCATTGTTAAGGAGATATCTTTCTCATTTTGTATCAGAAATAAACTTCTTGGTTGAATTAAAATAATTTTAGGTCTAAATTTAGTGTATTTATTGTAAATAAAACCTGCTCTATCTGACAGTAAGCTGCTAAACCAACGGCAAACCCGTTCCCCTATTTACAGATGATCATCGTTATTCCATATACTGTAGATGTTTGCTCCCCAGTTAACATGTTTCTCATGAGAGTTGATGTTCTAAGTACCTGCTGATGTAAGATGGAGCTCGGCTCAGTGACTGTGTCTGATAACGAGTTGTTGGTTTGAAGCATCACTTTGGGGCAATAAATAAATCATTAGTGGAATCCTGTAAGCCTTTTTCTGTGTTTCCTGCTAAAAGCGCCACCATGACTGTGGTACTTCAGGTATCTTACTAACACACTTGGGCTTTAGGAACAGCAATACTGAGAGTCCTGGAAATCTGAACAGGTTGCATTACTTGAGTCCTACTTCTGGCAGTCGCAGAACACAGCTGTAAAAATGGCTGTGAAGCAAAATGAAACATTGACAATAGCTGAAGGAGCTATTGTCAATTTTTGGGTGTGAAGGCCTTCTCTGTTGCTCCTGTGATTGTTCAACTCATTTCCTTGTCCTCTTTGTCCCGTTTTTCATCCTTCCTCTGCCGAACTGTGGCGACATGTACACCTGCTGCTACGCCTGCAGGACTTAACACTCTGCTCACATCTGGATGCAGCTGCTCACTCGGCTCACAAACTCGCAATTTCTACTTCTCAACCGAGTTTCAATTGTACAGACAGACAGTGGAGATTACCGTCTGATGAGAACAGCCAGAGGGACATTATCAAACAGCAGAAATGTCTGGTTAATGTCAGCAGACTGCTCCTCTGGGAAAACCTCTCTTTTAGATGACATCCTGTCCTTTAATATAACCAGCAGGAACTTCCCAGTGGCTGCTGTTTAAAGGGAACATATAATGCAAAATTCACTTTTTGCACATTTTTATACTTCCATTTGGAAGTATAAAAATGTGCTGCTTCTAAAAACAGTCTAAGTGCTTAAAAAAAACACCCAGCCATTATTTGACAATAAGTTAATGTTTTACGGTGCCTGGAAAACGAGCCATTTCAAAACCTTCTAGAATGTAACATCACAAACCAGCAAAACCCAGTCTATCACCTAACAACCAAAGCTGTGTTCCAGTCCAGCACATTTGGTCAGCTGATTTTACCGCTGTATGCGCTGTACAATGACTGCTGGAAAAAAACTAATGTTTTGTTATTGACTTACCGTCTAGAAACCACTTGCTGTATTCTTGTTGGTTGTGCTTGAGGCTCCACTTTTGCTTTTCAAAGATGTATTATTATACTAAGACCTCATTGTTTAAGAATGATTTTGTGTCAAACATGTAATAAACATGTTTTGTATTGTCCATAAGTCTTATCCCTAACCTGATCAACGAAGCATAATAGGTCACCTTTAACGCCCACTGAATGCAAACATGTTATTTTAAATATAACTTGATGTATTTCAAGTAATTAAAATGTTAAAGCAAATCAAACATTTGACCACATGGATCTCAGGCATCTACAAATACACAGGTAACGTGTTGATCTTGCAACAGGGTAAAAACCGCTGCTAACCATATGTAACAGCGACCATCGACTGTTCATGTGAAGATATGAACCGCTCTGTGTGTAAAGCTCAGACATGTGTTGGGTTCATGTTAAGCCAGCTCCTGTGGACCTGCGGATGTGATTTTCAGAAGGAGGTGACAGCTGGAGCCAAGTATAGAGGAAGTTGGAGAGGAAACTGACAGTGAGTGACAGAGGAGCAGATTGGATGAGAGGCTAATACGCCGTCAAGAAGGAAACCGGGAGAAAGAGTTGAAGGGGATGTTGGGTTATAGTAATGAAAAAGAGAAAGAAAAACCGAGAGAAGAAAATATTCCTCAGTTTAATACACTTTAAAAAATGAAGGTTGATTTTTACAAACCAGAAATCTGCGTCTTTTACAATCCATTTCTGCCTTCTGTCCAGATTATTTAAAACAGTTTAGAGCTGCAATTTTTAAGACGTTTTGAAAAAAGACAACTTAGTTTTTGCTGAATATCGACTATTTTACATTTTTATAGAACCAGCATTTAATTTGAGTTTTGGGTTTTAAAATAAAGTAAAACATAGCTTTTCCAAAAAGTATATTTACATGTTTTTATCTACAGGATGAAGTTATTTGTCAGAAATAATTCAAGAATAAAACAAAGAGCAAATTTTAAAAAGATATTACTGGTACGCTTGGTGTCACTCTTTTGTCGACATTTAATGAAATAATGGAATCTGACTGAAAAACTACTGAAACCTTTATGCGTCATTGTGGCAATTTTCAAAACCATTAGTTGTCTGTTTAATATTTAGCCAGTTATTAAGAGCCACTTGCGGCTCTGGGTCCGCAGGTTCCAGACCTCTGCTACAGATCAATACTAAGAACGACTCTTTGTCTTCTCACAGTGGGTTAGGAGTCACTGAAACAAGTGGAGGAGTTTATATATCTTACCTGAGTTAAAACAAACAGAATGGAGATTAATTCTCCATTCTGAATCAGCATCTCTGATTCTGTCAGAGATGCTGACAGAATCAGCATCTCTGGAGATGCTGATTCTGTCCATCATGGTGGAAATATGAACTGAGCCTGACGGAGAAGCTGTCCTCGTTTTGGTTATTACCAGGTTAAATGTTTTGTTCTTTCTTTGATGTGTTTTTGTTCATTGTTTGCTCTATAACAGTTAATATGGTGAAGTAAATGAACCTGACTGTATAGCCTTTTACAATGTGTTGAGTTGAAATTAGTTGCAGATTTCTCTATGGAACATAACTCCTAATTATTTGGTAAATTTTTGCCTATTAGGGAGCTTTTCATAGAGCCTATCTAACTTGTTAAAAAGTAAGAATGTGACTTTGGAAGCTGAAATAGCTAGAAGCAATGCTCCTGGACTTAGTGCTGATTGGCCGAACCGCCAAGAGCAGAAAAAGGGAGACTGTGGATGTTAGCTTCTGTGTTAGCGTTAACTGTGCGTATTAAGGTGCAGTTGGAGGTTTTTGCTATTTTTGGGTGACTGTGGTCCCTAATCCCTGTAAATCCCAGCAATCCACTGTGCTGAAAAATAATTTTTCCCAGACTCTTCAAGTTTGGCCTCAACTTTATTGAATAGATTTTTTTTTTGTTCACCTCAGATTAGATATGAATGTTTTTAAACTTGACAAAGAAAAGGATGTAAATATCTCTGTCTGTTGCATTAGCGCTTAAGTTTGCTGAAACCTTTGAACCAACAGCTGCGTTGCCTAAACGCTTACTAATGTTGCTTTAAATTAAAAATAAAAACAAAGCAAACTCCCACTGATAATTGGCGCTCATGTCGTGTATTTGTGTGCATGTTTGTTTGTTGCATTTTGTTTGTATCATATTGCAAAGAAAAAAAATTACATTTCCAACCGAAAGACCCAAAACCACTGAAAAAAAACCACCTCCAGAAATATGCAGGCTGATTACTGAGATCAGCTTTTTACATGTAATAGTTCACGGAGCACACTGTCTCTATCTATCTCTCTCTTTCTCTCTCTCTGTCTCTCTCCATGTCTCTTTCCTGAGTGGTTTGCTCAGCTGCAGAATAACCGGCCAAAGATGAAGCACCTGGAAGTGATATAATACCGCATAGCTGGAGATCTTTAATAGGAAACTATCAGGCCAGCATGAGAGGGAGCAGACGGTGGTTAGAAAGAGAGAGAGGAACAGCTCCTGTTGAACTTTTTTTCAGGAACCATTGTTGACAAAGACACATGAAGGTGCTGCTCTCTGTGTGTATTAACGTGTTTAAGGAGTGGATTTATTCCAGACAGCTTTCCTGAGCCAATACACTTTGTATGCAAAGCATTTTTCACTGTCACTCAAGGAGAAAGGGGGGGGCGGCATCATGACGGCTGAAGGTGAACAGTTTGTTCATCATTCTGGGATGTGACGGCGCTCGTCTAGTTTGGTGGGAGTGAGTTTGATCTCTGCTTGTAGGGGAACACACACACACAAACAGCATTGTTGTGTTGTTGTGTTGTGTGGCTATTTTGGGGACTTTCTATTGACTTCCATTTATTTCTACAGCCTAAACCTTACCCCTATACTAACCCTAACCCTAACCCTTACATACCTAACCCTAACCAAAACTCAATTCACACCTTAGTCCTAAATCTAAGCCCTGACCCAAAAACAGCGTTTCACCTTGTGGGGACCAGGCTTCGGTCCCCACAGTGTAGTATGTGTCAACAAAATGGTCCCCACAAGGTATTACAAACAAACGCGCACACACACTCTGATGCGTTTGCTTTATCTAAAGATGACTTGAAACCTTTCAGTTTATAACCAGCAGCAGTTTATTCAGGCTCAATTTGATGTCTAAATCCTTAAGTTAAATATTTAAGTTGTCAGAAAGACAAGTGCATAAATTTAAACCTCAGATGATAAAATTCTTATTCAGAAAAAGAAAACATGACACCTTGTAAATTATTACATAATTAATTTATTTTTTACTCACAGTTTCTCTTGTCTTATTCTGCAACCTTTAATTCATAATGTAAAATTTACATTTAGCTTGAATATCTACCAGAAATATACATTTATGATGCATCATTAAATAAAAGTGAAGACCAAAATTTTACAGATTGGAATGATTTCTTTTATTGCTATAGAACCGAAAACAGCATAGATTTTTTTCTTTGTTTGTTTGAATCCCTGACATCACTGGATCTATGGCAGAGTGTGAGGGTCACGTTAAAGTTTTACATGCAACACCTTTTCTAATGGCAATAAATAGCAAGAAAAACTCCAGAACTATGATCAGAGTGTATCCTCTCCTCTTTTACAACATCTTTGCAGCAGTGTTGCAGACCTGCACAAACATTTTATCCTGAGAACATTTTCCAGCCAAATTCTCAGTTTTGCAAATCATCACACAATTTGCATTTGTAACATTTTTTAATCCTACAACACAACAATGCTGTAAATTATTTCCAGAATGTGGATTAAGATTCTTTTCACCCGGATTAGGATCTTCTTTTTTGTTTTCCTCTGACCGCAGGTCACCACTGACTCCGTTTCAGATCCTTCACCTCTGTGTTTTACTTGCCACCTCCAATAAGCATCCATGCTCCTCCTGTTTTACTGTTACCTTCTGTTCTTGTTGTCAGGTTTTCCTTTTCTGAATCTCATCTGGATTTCTTAACCGAGGTTGCTTTTCTGAAGTATATTTTTAGAATTCTCTGCAGCCATAAATAAGTTATGAATCCATAAATGTTTGCCCTTCCTGACGCAATGCCAACCGTTTACCAAAATCTAAAAAATAAAAAATACCCTGGGTTTGACGACACACTGTACTCTGCTGCTGAATGAAAGAATATTTTCATTGAAAACTTATTTAATTCTTTTATTCATCCTTTCTCCACAGTTCAGCTTTTACATTTTGGACTCTTTGCATGTTTGTACTAGTTAGTTGGGATTTTTCAATACTTTCTGGGATGCAGTTGTAGTTTTCAGTTAGCTAGCACCAAACTGAAAGATTATTCCACAGTTTTGTTTTGTTTTTACACATTTCTGATTGTTTTCATTGTATCTTGTTCAAAA
Organism: Girardinus metallicus; assembly: GCA_903067095.1. Taxonomy (NCBI): domain Eukaryota; kingdom Metazoa; phylum Chordata; class Actinopteri; order Cyprinodontiformes; family Poeciliidae; genus Girardinus; species Girardinus metallicus. The sequence continues at coordinate 134,482 of CAEGAE010030436.1, read as the reverse complement.
TGTCCCGGTCAAGGCTGAAATGGATAATTCTACACTGACTGACGAGATTATCAGGATCTATAAAAACAAAAAATGAGCGATTTGTTTCTTCTTTAGCATTATGACTACCATAGAGTTGGATAAACATAAAAATCAAACCTTTTAAACATCGTCTGGGATCTGGAAAATCTTTTTTTTTTTAAATGACGTCAGAAATGAAGTCAAAATCTAAAAAATGTCTGATAAACATCTGACAGAAATAGTTTAATAGCTTGGTTTGTTTGGTATTTCTCTTTTTTTTTTTTTTTTTTAACGAAGACCTGAACTACCTGCTGCTGTACAGTTGTATATCAGTAGCTGAAAAAAATAGATGTAAGGAAACATAGTTAAGATGGTTTTGGAGCTGAATGAAACGGCAGTGACTTAAACCGGTTTATCATGCCGTAATAATCAGGATCAATAACTGTAATGGAGACTCACTCAGCACAAAGCTGCACTGCAACACAGATCTGCATCCCATGAAGGTATCCTTCCTTTCCTCCACGCATTGTGGAGGAATTACATACTCCTCTCTGCTGCTGAGTGTGAGGCTGAACAGCAGTTCTTTTTTTCTGGCTGTCTTCCCCGCACTGAGTGGATTTTAACTCTCTAATAGCACATACTGTACATCCACCGCCTCCGTGGTCGGGGATGGGTGTGGCTGCAGGGAGCTCAGCCAGGGCGGCAACAGTAAAGGATGGCACACACGGGCGCGCACTAGTCTGAGAGTAAGAGCTGCTGAGGCGAACTGCAGGAGGGCTGAACGCCGATGAAATATTTAATCGCTTTTATTATTCAGTAACTGCCTGAGAGAACGAGGGGGAGGCGGTGGGCGAGGGAGGTCGTGCGCCCAAATCCGGATGCTTCTTTGACATCTCTGTCTCTGATGTGAGTCGGACAGATTCATCGTAGGATTGGAAAACAAAGGAAGAGGAGGAAAAAACAGAGGGATGGGTAGATAGAAGAGGGGGTTGCAACAGAATGGATGGGAAGGATGAGAGAGAAAGAAAGGAGGATCAGAATCAGACTATCTCACCATCCCGGGAAAAGAGGAGGGTTACCATGGCAACTGCAGCCGAGCGCCACGTGATGCAGAGGAGGGAGGGAGAGACGGAGCAGAAGGGTGGGGCGCCTCACTCCGCCAGCAGACGGCAGAGGAGGAGAAGGAGGAAGAGAACGGGAGAGAGGGGACGGGTGTGAAAAAAATTAATGGTTTCCAGAACAAGCAGAAAACCCAAAGAGTCAATAAACAGATCACAAAGGAGGTTTGAGTCGCAGATCAAGTTGCTCCAAAGGCTGGGTTTATTCTTCTACAGAAATCCGATTGGCTGATGAGTCCCCTGACGTTGTTAAAAAGCCAGTTAAACTCTTTTATACGCATGTTTTTTACTGGATGTGAATGACCTGGTTCTGTCCTTAAAATGTTCCAGTTACTCAGTAAAACACACCAGAAACATCTGACATGTTAGAAACACAAAAATAAAGTTCCATTTATACAAAACAGAAATGAGATGAATGTCTGATGACAGGACCTGCTGGTGAAGGCAGGCATTTATTAAACTGATCTAAATCAGTTCTATATTTTACTTTGAATCTTTCTTGGGGAATTTTGTGTTTTTCTGTTTCTAAATATGACCTGATTGTAAATGGAAACCCAAATCTATTCTTTATTAACGTTTTTGCTGCACTGTCCATTGATTCATTTCACTTATTTCTTTTCAACAAAGTCTCCTAAACAGATCCGCTAATTGTTAGAATGAGTGACAGTTTTAATTTATTTATTTCACTTATATCATAAATTTACCTTTTAAACAGTGATCAATCATTTTAAGTGTCTCAGTATGTTATCCTGAAAGTCTGAACAAACACGTAAATTTTCATTTCATCCGACCAAAGGACGAAAATATGGGTCTTTGTTCTGGAGTCCATTTATAATCTGCACTCTGGTGTTTTCTGTTGCTTTTTGAATATCAGTTTATTCATTACTGGGTGGTTTTTCACAAACTTAAAGAATTAAAGCATAAAACTTGAAAAACAAAATAACAGTTTAGAGAAACCAAGTTGCTTAAAGGGGCTTAAAGATTGGGTCGGGTTTCTGACAGCTGAGCTGCGCATGTTCTCCCTGGAGACGCCAGCAATCGACTCCTAACCACAACTGGTACAGAAAGTCATGTGCATGTTCCGGATCGGATCATGACAGGAAGAACGAAGACACAAGTATGGGAGGAAAACTAAATGACCCAAAGCTTCTCAATTACATGTTTTTCCTTGATATAAATTGAGGAGAAATAAACATTTCCCCATAAATGAAACTTAATTCATATTAAAAAAATATTTGGTCTTTTAACTTTCGTAGTTTGAAGTGTTTTACCTAAATACCTGATACCAAATGTATCAGGTATTTACATCTGCTTTAATCGGACCAGAGTTAGTTCTGCTCATTGATCTGGACTGAATACACTCAATTCTGGTCTAGAGCCAAACAACCCGACCCGAACCGACTGTTTTAGATGGTCTTGATCTGCTTCCAAACAAAACTCTGGTGCGGTTCTGGTGTGAATACAAACCGGCCTTGATTCGAAGCAACTACAGGAAACTAACTTTTGTTTAGTTTCTACTGGAATCATACCTAATCATTTGCATTTTTAGGCGACGTTCCAAAATTTGAAATATCACGTTGTATCACATTGCAGTTTTTACACAACAGAAATGCAGCAAGCAGGACTTCCAGGTTTGTTTTCTTCCTAGCGCTGTGAACAAAAAAGAACAAGACAGCAATGTCTGTATAGTTGAAATAAACAACTCGTCTTGAAGTGAGTTTATGCGTTGGTGCAATATAAATAAAATGAATTGAATTGAATTTCTACAGGAATTACAATTTAAAATCTTTTACTTCGAAAATAGTGCGACAAAGATTTGTCTCTAGAAAAAATAACTTTTATCAGGTCAAAACACAGCAAAGCAAGCTTGTCTCGCTGAAATTACGTATCTTTGTGATCAGGAAATTAGATCTTGTGCCTCGAATTTACAACTGAATGTGTGACAAAAACAAGTGTTGAAAGATATTTCCAGAATTTCAGTTCCTGGCTTAATTGGAAAATAAACAGCCATGCCTCTTTAATATGTTTGAAGAGTTTCCTGGGCTTTGGCTCTGGATATTCAGTGAGTTTGTGGCGCAGTGCCCAGTTCTTTAAACTGAAACCGGACACTCACACACACAGAGACACGCACACACACACACACAGGAAGCTCATGCTCTGTTTCATCTGGTGTCCTCCTCCATTCAAACCCCCTGAAGCACACAACTTTCAGTCCATTTCAGGCATTGTGTGGCTCTGCTCACGCAGGACAGCCACAGGAAAACGTGTAGTTCTGTCTCCTCCAGCTTGCTGAAATCCATTCAGTCTGAGTGGGATCAGTGTTCAGCAGAGGATGACTCTGAGAAGCTGCTTCGGCTTTTAGGAGGAACTTGTTGGCACATCCCGGTCAAAGGTCACACCACGGGCTCTGGCACTTCAACCCCTTCAGTCCCTCTGGGAAAGAAATGTCTTCACTGAAAGAGGCGGAGTCACATTCTGTGCTTGTTATTCTGTGAACAAAACTGGACCTGATTGTGTAGAAGTCAGTAAAAATGAGCTGAACACGAGTTCGTTTTTGTTTCGAAGCTGTTTAAGCAAAACCATATGCGCAATGTTTATTTATCTTTTATTTTGAACACACAATACAAAGGAAAGACTGAAAAAATATAATAAGGTAAACAGTCATGCTAATTGACTTGCAATTTTACACAGTTTGCTAGAAAAAGGCCATTTAGAAGTAGTGGTGGGTATTTATCATGATAAATGTCATTATCATGATAATTCAGATTTACTGTTATCATAATAAATTCCAGTTAATCATATTTAAAACCCCCTTTCAATGAAAGCATCAATAAATTTGAAAATACAGTTAAGTACAGATATGCTTTGTAGTTTAATTATACAAATGCCGCTTCTTTATGTTACTGGTGTCCTAAAGAAGCGTATTATACGTGGGAATGTTTTTCAAGAACAGTGTTTGTGTTTGTGGGGATGTAATTGCTGTGACACAGTTTTATCGTTGTCATAATAGAGAGAATTGAGAAAATTTTTGACCTCTGAAGTACCACTCTACCCAACATATTTTCAAATCAGTTCATTTTTTAAGCTGGTTTTTAGCTGTACTTTGAGTTCATCATTTTATTCATTCCATAAATCTACCCCACGCATTTATATACAAAAACTATTTTTGGTTGTTCCCTTAAATTATAACTCGCCTCTCTGTCACAAAACACTTTGTGCATGTTGAGTGGAAGTTGACGTTTTCTTACTGTAAATTGTAAAATTTTGAATTTTACAGGAAATTAAGTACATCAAATCTCCCAATATTCCACTTTTGTAGTATACTGACAGATTTCTTCTGTATTGTACACTTGGCTGTAGGTTTTGGTACATATTAAGCCAAACTTGCACACAAAAACCCAACTGTGGTACAATGAAAGTACTATATAAAATAAACTTGTGGTCCGTTTGACAGACAGGTGGAAGGAACAACCCTGACAGTTTTCTGATCGTGGTACCTGTTAGTGGATGGGAACATAAAAAACACAGGAAACGTTTTGATGATTAGATTTTTATTTGTTTTTAGTTTTTCCAAAACTGTCTCTTTTGTTGCATTTGTCCAGTCTGTACTGATGAGTGGTGAAACCAGCAACGCATTCATTGTTGCCCGTGTTGTATGAGTTTATGATGTTTATGAAGCCGATGCTGATTATGATGGAATGATGAGAGTAAACTTCACTGCACTATAAAGCTGGAAGGTAAATTAGCTGAAACGAACTGACAGCAGATCCATCCGGCTGATGCTGGTTTTTAAGTGATGAAATGATACTGTAGGATTTTTGTGCTTTTTCTATATTTTGTCACATTTTTGTACTTTAATGCTTGAATTTTATTTTTTGATCATTTTTTCCATTACCTTCTTAGGTTTCTGGCCAAATCGGTTGCCTGACAACAAGCTTTAGCTCTAATATTTCACAAATACTAGTGGAAATATGCCTCCCACATGCGTATCAGCAGCCAGGTGATGTTGCTTTGTGAATTCTGGCACAATATGAGTCATTGGCAACAATGTTTTTATCACTTTGGCTGATAATCACCTAAAGTCCTAAACAACACTAAAAGAACTCAATACTCAAGATGATTGCTGCAATAACTTTCTGCAGTTGCCACATTGCAGAAGCTCAATAAACTAATCATACTCATCTAAGCGACTTTAAAGGAATGCCTCAAACTGCTATTTTAAAAGCTTAGAAAAGCAACATTTATAAAATAAGTTTTTCCACACCAAAAAGAACTACTTTGAGGTACAGTAGAATCCGGTTTTCACGCAGATATTTGAGACTCCCTCTAAAAACACTTGTAACTGTTTATTTTAATGTTTCAAACACCAAATGTATCTTAAAATGCATTGATTCCTTCTGGTGTGGGACATCTTTGTCCTACACCAGAAGATAATATCTCCAGACTTCCTTATTTCTGCTCTTGAGGGTCCAGCCAATCAGCACCAAGGAGCAGAAAAGATGCTTCTGGATTGGCTGCTTTGCACCAAACTTTGTTTTTCTCTCACAGGGCTTGCGAAACATTTTGAGAGTCAGCAGATTTTTGAGCTCGTTCCCATGAAAAATCCACAAATAGGTTAATCTGCAAGTACAGAAGCTTATTGTTCATATAGTAAACATGATACATAACATGATAAGCTACATGTGGGAAACTCTGTAAGCTATTAAATATAGTTTCAATGAATATGTTAAATCTATTTGGCATAATTAAAAGTTGGCATTTTAGACATTTTTAGATTAAAATGCTAACATAAACTGACATGCAGCATTTGGTGTCAGGTTTGAAAAACGCCTTGACACAACAGAACACAGTTGAGTTCATCTCTGCCATGATGGGTAGAGCAGAGGAACTGACAGGGGAGATGGGAAAGACGAGCAGGGAAGAGACAGATTTGATTGAAAGAAGAGGAGAAAGTCATCGTGAATGTGGCTGGTATTCAAAAATAGATGCAGAGAGGGGAAACCGAACACAGCATGGTGAAACAGGCGAGAAGAGACGGAAAACAGCCGAAGAAATGACAGAAGTTCTGAGGAGAGTCAGAGGGGGAGAAATATGATGCAGAGGGAGGAACATTAGAGAACAAAACAAACATGTCGGTGAGCTGGGACGGAAAGACGGATGAAGGACAGAACAATGGTTCAGAGGGACGAGTGCAGATGGAGGTCAGGAGGGAGGGACAGAGGGACGACACGGTGGAGACTACTAATGAGGGACCAGAGACCCGCTGGCTGCCGGGCGGAGAGGTGACATGTTTGCACATGGAGATGAAGAGGGAGAGACAGGAACGGAGGGAGGAAGAGGAGCAGCAGCTCTGATAAACCAGTCTACTGGCTCAACTGGGTCAACTGGGACTCATCCTGTCATTTCCGACACAACTTTCCTTGTTTCCTTCTTTCTTTTCTTCAGTTTTAACTTTTCTCCTTTGTTCATCTTTTCTTACCTACTTACCCTCTTTCTTTCTTCCGTTCCGTTTCATTCCTTCAGTCCCACCCTTTTTCCTCGTTCTCATTTTCCCGTTCACCCTTTTGTTCCTTCTGTTCAGGTGAAAGCATCATATTGACTAAATCATTCAGTTCTAATTTAAATCTGAAAAGCTATGCTGTCCACCATAAGTAGAGGTTTTGTTTTATATAAATTGCTGCATCGGTTTTGATATTTCAGCTGGTCGTTATTGAACTATGTGAGATCAAGCAGAAGATTTTTCAAGTTAAAATGAATAAATGATGTTAGAAGTTCTGCTGACTGTGTGGAATCCCGGTCTCTGGATTTACCAGGAGGTGATGTCAGCGACTTTAGATTTTAATTATTATTATTCATTAGATTAATTCCTCGCTCATTGCCGACCAAGTCACTATCTGCTGATATGTAAAGAGCTGAGACTCTGGTTCAGAGAGCGGGGCGAGTTAATATTAGAAACAGCGTGGCTAACAGGCGCTCCAGAACATAACTGAGAATCTTAGACGTCACTCAGAAGCATGCTGGCAGCAGATGAATGATGCAGCGCTGCATACTGCAGACTCATCACAGTCATGCACATGTGTTGTAATCGAAGCTGAAGGTGGATCAGCTCCATGTTCAAGTGTGTAACCTTCATGTAGAGTTTTATCATCTACTAAAACACCCACACTTACAGATTCAGCGACATGAAACTGTCTTCTCTGAAATATGCAATATAAATAAACTTTAGAAAACTTTCTCTGCAGAAACTTCACTGCAAAAATACAAAATCATATTTTTAATTTAGTTTCTAGTTTAAATATCTTAGTGCATTTGAAATAAGGCAAATCTAACTTGTAAGTAATGTTTCAGAAAGATGTAAGATCTTATTTTAAGTAAATATTTCCTTAATATTGAATATAAAGTTCTAATTCCACTAATAACAAGGGGAAAATGTTATGTTATTAGTGAAATATTCTGCCACTGGAGCTAGTATTATTTATATATTAGTATTAATTTTAAGAAATTATTTACTTAAAACAAGCTAATATATCTTGCTAAAAAAGTGACTTAGTGACAATGGAAAGATGCTTTTCAATAAAAGGTATTAGTTTACGGAATAATCTTGACAGTTTTTTTTGTTTGTGAAGTATATTTGCAGTAGTCTTCTGAGTTGAATGCTTAATTTTATTTTTCTGTGAATAGGAGGCAGATATACGTTTATACTTATTTTTGCTACTTTTCATTTGTGGCTTCTTTTAGTTGTTACATTTATAGTTATTGTTGACTGAATGAAATAAACAATAAAATGATACTCATAAGTTAGTGTTATCTAATTTTGAGTGTACTAAGATATTTGCATTAGAAACTAGACAAAATACTTGGTAAGATTTTGAGTTTTTGCAGTGTTCAAAAAAAATCTTGAATTGACTTGTTGAATTATACCAATTGGGAATAGAGTTTCAGTAAAGGAGCACTTGGAGTGTTATGATGGTGCAAAACTTTGTTAATGATCTAGAGGCAGCAAATGAAGTGATGCAACAGAAGAGAGTAAAAGTGCAAGAGAAAAAAGAAAACCTGCTTATTAAGCCGTTTACAGCTTGTGGCTCTGATTTGGGGTTAAACTGAACGATCCATGAGTTCATCAGAGCGGCTGTGTTTAAATCACCGCAGCGCTCGGTCTGTGCTCAGGTTCAGTCAGTTTTGTAGAATGTCAGACTTCACACAGACCTTGACTTCAGGTGGTGTTATATCAGCCTGAGTGCTGCACAATCTAATTATATTGTCTGGCTATAATTACATTTCGATGAAAATCGGCTCCAAATCTGACACACTATACCGCTCGACTGGCTTCATGCTGAGTTCTCTGATGTAAAGCTTAATGATGTATTGTTTTAGTGACAGCAGTTATTGGGTGTAATGTGGATTTTAATGCATTTCTTAATTGATATTTATCTCCTGTCGCTGTGTTATGTCTTTATTTTGCCGCTGAGGGCTCCGGGTTTCCTATTTCACATTTATAGTAACACAGTATATCCTGCTGTACGTTCTGTTTGTTTTTCACTTTGGTGTGTAAATCTAAAGCGTCTCTGACTCAGATAACAAAAGCTGTGTAAATCTGATCGCCTTTACTGCTGAAGTGTACATTTGTGAGGGGAAAACGGATTAATCCAGGAATGTTTATTTTCCAGGAAGCAGAGGGAGGATTGGACGATTCCGGAACCATTGTACAATTTCTTACATTTTTTTTTGTAAAAAAATTCTGCTGACAGAAATTCTAATGTTTAAACTCTTGTTAGCACACGCATTACCCTCCACATTTAAAATCTGATTTTTTTTTTATAAAATTAGCAGAATTTTTTAATTTAAAACAATTCATTTAGCTGTGGTGAACTTCTTTTAAACAATTATGTAAAAAGTCGTCACGTTACAGTACCCTGAAAAGTATTACAGGTTTACCGTTACAATTTTTTTAATTATTTTTGGTAAAATAACGAGTAAATGCAAAATTGAGTTTCCAAGTATTTTTTAGAAAATCTGTGATTTAAAAGTGACCTTTAATTAGTCCTTGAGCAGGTTAAGATAGTTTCCACGGGCGATACAAAACATGTACTACTGAGTAACTCACTTCAAGTGTGAGTGGAACTTGACCATCAAACGGTTTCATGATTAAGTACAATATCTGGACAGAAAGTGAATAAAAATGCATCCAAACTTGAATAAAAAGTTTTTGAAAATGCCCAGAAGACCTGGAGAAGTTTTAAATCAGGACCGCTTCAGATGATTCAAAGAACAAACTTCTGCTTAGAAGGAAAATGGATGAATTATGGGTGGTTTTAACCTTTAACCTAGTACTGAATGCATTTATCTATTAAGTTTTTTGGCTTGTCATTTCAAGTACAAAACAAAATTGTTTAAAAAAGGCTGATTTTAAAAAGGAAGTCTATCAACATTGTATTTTTTCATGATGTTTTGCTTCTTCTAATCTAAACCATGAATATGAAGACATAAACATCTGCAGGTTTTAAGTGTAGCAGATTAACACTCTGTTGTTGGGTGTTTGCGATCATTTGAGCGGTTTATGATGTGACTCGGTGAGAAGTGCTGCATTGGAGCGTCTTTGTGTGGAAGGAGCCCGGAGCTGATCAGCAGCCTGTGGCCCTGAAGGGAAACGCGGCCGGATCACAGCTGCATGACAACAGCCTAAAACCAAACCTGCGCCAGGCTGAGCGAGATGCCAGAGAGCCCCCGTCTATTTCCAGCCCTCTGGATCTTGTGTATGTCCAGCTTTTAAAAAGCCACTTCAGTCTGAATGTCCAGTGTTATTATTATTATTATTATTTTTTTTTTTTTTTAAGGTTTGCCCACAATGAAGAGTGATGAAAATAGATCTGGAGTGACGCCTCTGTAAGAGCAGCTCTGTTGGGTGGTTTTGTTCAGTAATAGCACATGTTCCAATGTTTTCAGGGCTTATGTCATTTCTTCTTTCCTGTTTGAACTTTGGCCTTGTTCTCTGCTATATTTAACACTTCATCAGTTATTATTTGTCGAAGCGATCGGTTAGACGTCCTGGTGTGTTGAAGTGTTTTCATCAATCCCTCAGAAATAGTTTTCAGCATGCTAACCAATTGTTTTCTTTTTTTTTGCTTGTGTTGCAGGCGGACGCTAAGATGGTGTGTGACGTCGTTAGTCGTATGGAAGACACAGAGCCGTACTCCGCTGAGCTGCTGGGCGCCATGATGCGCCTGTGGGCCGACTCGGGCATCCAGGAGTGCTTCAGCCGCGCCCGGGAGTACCAGCTCAACGACTCCGCGCAGTAGTACGTCCATGTTTCTAAATCTGTTCCTGAAGAGTTCTACAAATCAGACGTTAGAGACTCACTGAGGTTTGGTTCAAGGTTTGTTGATACGAGCTTCTTCTTTACTTGTGAGCGTTTTTTGGGTGATATCTTACTTCCTGTGGTTGCCTTCTTCCTGAAACAGTCATTTTTGATCGGTAAAACTATTTCCAGACAACATTTTTAACATTTATTTGAGATTTATTCTCCTGTAAGAACTTTGAGCAAGCTGTAACCCCTCTTCACCTTTGGTGGCGCTGTATCAATAGCCTCTGAAGAAAATGGCACAAAAACCTCTGAAGAAGTCAGAGGTTTGAGCACAACTTTCTTGTTATAAACAAAAACAGAGTGGTGTCAGATTTTAGAGGTTTAGGAAATCTCTTTTGTCTTCGGTAAAAGGTCACGAGCCATTTCGTGCATTAGTTTTGGTTGTATTTACCCAGAATGCCTTGTGCTTTAGTCCTTTTTCTGCTTTTGGAGCGGTCTCTGGTGTGCTTGGCGATCACATATGCATTCAAACCGCTTCAGAGTTCACTCCGAGGTTTTGAGGCGGACCAGAGTTTGTTTCTGTGATCAAACAAACCAGACTTTCTAGACAAACTATCTAGAGTTTGATTGAAGCGGATTAAACAGGGCTGATGGAAATGATCAAATTACTGTGAGCTCTCTGAAGAGATCAGCGCCAATAATGAGGAAGAGTCAGGAAATCTAGAAAAGGATGAAAACACTTCTGGAAATCTCAATGCTAAGTAGCAGCTTAATAATAGTCGGGATATTTTATCTTTTGAAAGGACTAAAATAAAATAAGAAAGAATAGTTTAACCTGCCAGTAGTAAAGTATATGAACAAAGTAACCAAATGTCATCAGTTATTCATCTTGGTTGGTGGTGGAGCTCTGTGTTGGTTTCGTTGTCTAAGTAACAAACATTTTTTAGGCTGCTCAGATTTAATAACTGCTAGTCAGACACAGAAGAGCTTGTACACATTAAACATAACTTTGCTGTTTGTAGCAGAACCATTTAAAGATCTGACTGTTGAAGTAATCATTAACTGTTTTGTTGTACAATAGCATATTTTTAAATCACATATCAGATTTCCATAAAGGAAAATTAAAGGTTCAGATAGCAAAACAACAATAACCACAACAAAGCATCTCTTTAACATCTTTTACATCTTTTTTTGTGGTCCTCTCTTTAACATCTTTTCTTCTTTCTACTCCTGTTTTAATTCAATTCCTGGTTTTCTGCAAATCTCAGATCATTGAGTTGATCACATGTCCTGAGCCCCAGATAACAAGAATCAAATCAAAGCTTTACAGTACAATAAAGGAGAAGGTGGAGTACTTACTGAACAAAATAAGTGAGCAGAGATGAGGTGAAGAACATACAGGCATTTTTGAAATTGGTATCATCTTTTTATTAAGTGGAGATATTATCACAGAAGAGCTTAAGCAGCATTTTGGTAAAAGCCAATAAAAAGTGGTGAAAACATAAGATTTGTGTCCAAACTGATAGTGAACTCAGACATTAACCTTTTAGTTGCAGCTTATTTATCGCTTTGTGTGTGTTATATGTCAGATTAAAGATTGATGCACACTTCCTATTATGTTGTGGCCTGTGCAGCCGAGCAGAGTGCCCAGCCCAGCCAATGAAACGATAGGAGAGACATCACAAGACCAGACCACACAAACTGTTGATAAGTGTGCGTTTGTGCATCTTTCCTGAGAAACCCCAGAAATCTGATGATATGTCAGCGAACCAGAGATCAGCTGTGGTCAAAGCTCTCTGCTCTTTTGACTATTGGAGACGTAAGTGGTATCTCTGTGCATGGTGCAGGTTTGGTAATCACACATGCATGTAATGCGTGTTTTTATTCCATAGAAAGCAGAACGCTGCTGTGTGAAAGGAGTAGGTCCCGCCTGAAGCCACCTCTGTGTGTTTGTGTGCAAAGGCCCTGAGTGTTCTGACCTATTTACCACAATGCACATACTGTACACTCCATCTGCGATTTACATTCCTGCCTTTGTGACACGGCCATAATTTAGAAAGGCGATCACACAACATGCGCGTGCGCACACTGAGAATGATGTAAAAACGCCACATGAGGTAGCTAAATTCTCTGAGTTGGCAATATTTAACAGTCCATGCAGAGGCAAGAAAACACGCAGTTTGAGTTTTTTGCAACAAATTTTGAATTACACTTTTTGTTTTGTGGCTAAACACAACAGAAGATCCACTTTAAATGCTGCACTGCCTCTGACGGTGTTTATGCTGCAGCTGTAAATTGGTGTAAGAAACTTTAAAATTCTTTTTGGTTTTGTTTCTTTAGGAAAACCATTATTATATCCCTCATTATGGGAAATAGCTTTGGTCTCCTTATTCTGCTTCCCTCTGCTCAGCGACGGGAGAAACCTTTCTTCTTCATGCTGCTCTGTGGTTTTAGTATGTTACTTTCTGTCAGCTCCACTTCTGAAGAAGTCGCAAGTAAATCTGTGTCAGTAAATCACACCAGAGGATGGTATCTAACCATCCCAACACTGGTTACTAAGCAACAGCCATGAATTCATTCGGCTGCGGTGACCTTCTTTTAAACAATTATGTAAAGAAACGTCACATACTTTGCCCTGAAAAAGTATTACAGATATACCCCTACAGATTGTTTTTATTGTTTTAGGCAAAATAACTGAAGTAAATATAATATGGAGTTTCCAAATCATGACTTATGTATTGAAAGACGAATCTATCCAATCAACCTGACCGTTTGTGAAAATATTATTGCTTCCTTGTTACATCATGACTTAACTTTCATGAGCCACATTTACTGTCAGGTCTGATACATCATGAAATCACCTGAGAACATGAAGTAGATACAATATCTCAAAAAGCCACCTATGACATCCTGGTATAAAAAAAACTAGTGCTGTCAATAAAATTATAGGGTTAAAAAGCTAATATAAGGTTTCTTTACTGCGACAGACTGGCAACATGGATGGATGGATGGATGGATGGATGGATGGATGGATGGATGGATGGATGGATGGATGGATGGATGGATGGATGGATTGATGGATTGATGGATTGATGGATTGATTGATTGATTGATTGATTGATTGATTGATTTTTTTAGGCAGCTCCTGCTTTGGAGGTGCAGCAATACAAAACACGTTTATTAATTTTTTTGCACAAAATGATTCTTAGATAATGAGATTTTAGTTCTGCTTATTGTGAGCTCCTTTCAGAATGAGCTGTTTTAGGGCCTCTGTCACTTTAAATACCATTAAGCTGCTGGCCACGCCCCCAACTCAATATTTACACTTGCATATTAAAATGACTAAAAACAAATGCGCAACTATATAATCATGCATGTTCGAATGAAGAAAGTGGTTTCTGAACAATTACTCAACAATAGTTATTATTATTTCCAGCAGCCATTGTACCAGATGACCTCAGCTCAGCTGGGGTTGCTAGGTAACGGTGCAGTGCCTGCTGATTTGTGATGTTACATTCCGGAGGTTTTGGAAAAATAAATTTTTCCTGACACCAAAAAACGTGAACTTAGCTCCAAAATACAGTTGTGCGTTTTTTGACTGTTGTTAGAAGCAGTAGAAACCCAAATGGAAGTACAAAGATACACAAAAAGTGAGTTTTACATAATATTTCCCCTTTAAACTCCTCTGCTTGAGGCAGAGACTGACCCCCAGCCCAGAGGTGGTTGACTCTCACCCCAGCCACTTTACACTCACCAGTAAACCACTCCAGTTCACACTGGAGGTGAAGCCAACAGAAATGCATCATCTGTGACAAGCAACAATAAGACCCTGCGGTTCCCAAACCAGACGCCCTCTTCTCCACGACGACGCCTTGAGATGCTGTCCATGAATACCACAAACAGGATCGGTGACATAAGACAGCCCTGGAGGAGTCAATCAAAGCATATAACCAAATAAACACAGAACTGGGTCAGGGACAAAGTCAAGCTTCTCAGTTTAGATGCTGTAGAGAAAAAAAGAGCATCAGAGAGGAAAGAGGACTTTGGACAAACAAAATAAACTGGAATAGTTCAAGTAGTTTTCTGAATGTTTCAGCCATGTGAGATTTTAGAATAGACAGAGCGGCTGGGATCATTCCTATACCATGCATGGTAGACTCCTCCAAGTCAGAGGGTGGGATGTGCACTGTTAATGATTACAGAAAATTAAACTTTGTTTCTCCAAATGAACATTTATTAGCTTTTGAACCAATTGACCGCTCATCTTGAACAGTAACAGCCTCTCTGGGCTTTAAATCCACCACTCTTCTATAATTCTGCACATCACCAGTGAAATGAGGCGAGCACACTCAGGGGTCTGGAGTTAATCAACTTAATGCGCCATGTTGAGAAATATCAGTCTGAGAGGAAAGACTAATGCAGCAGCTGTGCACATACTATATGTCATCCAGAAAGCAGACAGAAAACTTATCATCCCTTTCCAGGCTGGTTTAAATGTAATTTACGTTGCCGTCTGTTTGTGAGTCTTTAGGCGGACAACAGTGCTGTGCATAAAATAATGTTGACGTGAGTGTTAGTGCAAGTTCAGCACGGCGAGAAGTGGCTGCAGGGTGAACGGCAAGCAGGAGCAGCACAGAGGGGTCAGCCGCGTGTCAAAGGAAAGGTCGTGAAAGACAAATGGATAAGTCGAAACAATTACTGACCTTTGACTGACCTTTCTAACTCAATTATCAAACAACTGGAGTTGTAGAAATAGACTGATAGCCTTCATAGTTACTCTGCTCACTGCAGTAGATGGAAAGAGGAAACATTTCTTACATCTCTTGTTGTAACTGCAAGGGTGTGTCACACATTGTACAGCGACTTGCAAAATTACAGAGAACTCCTTGACTTTTTCATGTTTCAGAGTTTCATAGAGAACATTACTAAACAAACAAACAGCAGCATGAAGACTAAGGAACAGTAGGAAGGTCAGAGAGAACACTGTGGATAGAAACTCACTGATCCACTTTCTTCACTTCTAGATACCGAAACCTGAGGTTTATCATCAGCCGACACCAATCCGATACAGAAAAACAGCTAAAACGTAAATTTTTTCAAACACAGACATAAAAGCTCTGAATTGCAAATGTATTTGGTAACTCTGCTCAAGTACAGCTCACACATTAGCTTCACCAGCTTGGTCAAACATGCAAGTAAACAGTTAGGAAAAAATCAGCCAATGTAAAATAAATGACAAAGAAACTGAAACTGATAAAAACAATGGATTTACTAAATTCGTAAAAATAAACTGCAACAGTTTCTTTCTAGTGGTTCAGAAAGTGTGATTAGGAATTCTAAATATAATGTAAAATTAATAATAAAGTATGACGTTTATGGGAGTGCAATGCATAGAATTAGACCGAATAGATTTCATCTTGTGAATCGGGAACATTGTCACTGATTCCAGATCTAGAATCTTTTTCAATATCGGGACAGGTATAGGTATTAACAACGGATCGGTTCATTCGTTGTTAACTGGAGAAGTTTAAAGCAGAGTTACGTTATAAAACAACAAGCTTTGAACATCAACCCTGTTTAATCCGTCACCTGGAAACAGAGAGAGGATGAACAAACTGCAGTCCACCCAAACTGACAGACTGGAGCGAGGACAGCGTTAATCAGAGGAACAGTCAACTGGTAATGCTGGAGGAGAGAATCTGTTGAATGGATGACTCATGAATCTGTTGTCGTTGTTTGATTAATCTAAAAGTTATAAAAGGATGGCAATAAGAAAGCTACTGAAAAGTTTGACACAAGCTTGAAACTCAAACAGGAGGCAGAAGTTACTCTGGTCAGCTGAAAACAAAATGAAACTTCTTGGCCTCCATACAAAACAAATCATGAGTATATTTTTAAAGTTTTAAAGTTCAGACCTAAATCCTATTGAAAGATTCAGAGTAGGATTTACCAACAGCTTTTCTCCTCAATCTGACTGAGTTTGAATCTGGTAGAGAGAAATGGGAAAACGTTTCAGTCTCTAGATGTGCAAATCTAGCAGATCCGCATCTCAAACAGTAACTGTTATATTAGCAGTGAAGGCTGGTTTTAGTAAGAATGGAGTTGAGTACAAATGTCTGCCACACTTAGTGGATTTACACAAAATACCAATAATGCTACAAATGCTTTGCTCCGGACTCTATCTGTGATAGTTTAGTGTTTTTGACACCTGAAAAGATTCTTCTGATCTGGCGTCAGAGGCCTGCATGGATTTCACTGCTTGCAACTTTAATTTACTCTCAATTCTCTTTTCAATTGAACTCCTCTTCCTTCTGTCGCATTAATGCTAAGAACGTGTGGGTTGTTTGATTGCCTTGTAATCTAATCCTTGCCATTTCACTTTGTAAATTGAAACCTGTCTCAGCATCGAGTCGTCATTAATCCTGTCCACTCACGCTCACTGGGAGCAAACAGGGCCCGCCTGTGTGGGATGTGGTGCGTGTTTGCATTCATTTTCATTCCATAAAACACACTGCGGTTGCAGATTAATGCCCAGTTGTGCCTCAGGAGGTAAAGAGTGCTTTCTGCTTCTCGTTTTCTTTGTCTCCTCCTGACCAGCTCGTTATATTCTTCTTCCTTTTCAAATCACAATCTAACCAATATTTCCCTCTAAAATCAATAGTTCTCATCAGCGACGCTGTGTGTGCTCGTGTGTGTATTCCGTCTACCTTTTCTTACTCTGTCAACATATCCTCTCCCTCGAGCCTTTATCTTTTTCCTTTTGCAGTAGCTGAGTGTCCGCTAACCTTAAAAGAACATCACCAATCTAAAAATAAGAAAGCATTATATCCATTACGTTGGGAGGACGTTTGAGTGCGTATCGTGTTCATCTCTTCTCTCAGTTCGTACTTCAGGGTTCACCTCTGCTGATGGAGAGCATCGGTAATGTTTGGTTGTTTGGGAGAAGTGATTTGTTATGATTGCTTCCTCAGAAATCTTTAGAAGAAAACAGTGAGTCATATAAGAGACGGATAAAACCTGATTGGTTGCGGAAACAGTTTCTGTCCTTTTAAACACTTTCATTTTCAGTAATCAATATTTTTGCGTATGTTGATCTAAACTGATCTATCACTGGCTTTTTAAATTTGATCTTAAAGCTGCAGTGTGAAACTTGTTAAAATTGTTTTTTCCATTTTTATTAAAACAGTCGCCATGTTGTATGAGACAGGTAAGCTGTGACAAATCAAGCTCCTCCACTTCCTCCCACTGCTATTGTTACGGTCTGCGAAAATGCAGACCACAAAAACTACCAATCAGAGCCAGGAGGAGGATCTTAGCATTGTCAATCAACCTCCTGTCTGCGCTGCTCAGTGTGCTAATAGCAGAGAAACAAGGAAAGTCTGTCACCTGTGGTTATGCTAACTAGCCTTAGCATTCTTGGTAGGTTATGTTGATGTGAGTGTAGTGCCTTAAAAACACAATAATTTAATATTAAAATTCAGTTCAACATTTAACAGGAAGCCAGTAAACACAGGAGAGTGACTGTCTGCCTCTTCCTGGTTTGGCCTGTTGGTCTGATGGAGAGAAGAAGGACTGAAATAAAGAGTCATAATAATTCATTTGGGGGAGATTAAAGTGGAAAAATATGCATTAAGCCATCAAGCTGCCTTAATTATGACAAAATAATGAGCATGAGTTGAACAACATTAAAAAACAGTCAGACCACCCAAACTGCTGCTACTGGCCTGCAGACTGAACGATGTCTTACTGAAGGTGTGCATGACCCTGCAGACTAAACCTCTCCTGTTATTCCCGGAATCTTGACCAGAGACCTTCAGCAAGTTCCCACTAATTGAGGGTTCAAGTTTAATACGGAAAGTCTGTAGCTACCAGTAACTATGTGTATTTGATCCGGGGAGGAAACTTCTGCACTCTTTAAACTCAGAGAAACAAAACCAGGCCAGAAAGTCCAGCAGAAAATGTTTTCTTGTTTTTTTTTGCGGGGGGGGAATCAGAAACTTGCAGTAGTGCTACCAACTACAACACAACGCCAGGCAGTTAGCATGATGAAAAACTACTGCTGGGAATTACTACACTAGCTGAAAGTGAGAGCAGCACTCCACACACCGCTGGAATGCATCTCTGCACGGCTCTGTTCAGGATCATTTGATTTACAGTAAAAATAAAGGTGCACTTCCAGGGATATTCCATTACACAACCGAACAGAATCATCTCATCCTCCCTGCCTTTCTTCCTCTCTTCTAAACAAGCAGCTGCTCGCTGTGCTCACTTGGCAAGGGTGTAATTTAGACATTCAGCTAGCTTAGCACCTACAGGAGAGGTAAATATGAATAATGCTTTGCACTTTAAACTTTAAAAACATTGTTCTCCTTTGTGAGAAATACAATAAAGATGATGAAGCATTTTCAGGTAACATCAGCCCGTCTGTTTTACTACTGAGCCGATTTTCCCGGCATGTTGTAGTGAAGTTGATCTACAGCCAGCAGAATCCCTGAAAGAAGTACATTAACTACAGTTACAGTGACAGTAATGTAATAGGTGGGAGAGATATTATCACTGTTATGTAATGTTACCTATAAACCACCTGAGCCATAATATTCATCACCAGCATTCTGATGTCATAGAAAGTAGGTTAGACCACCCAGCGTCGTTCTCTGTGTTTTATCTGCATCACGTCCACCAGCGTCTCTGGGATGTACAGTAAACATAACGACGTCATTCTGAATATTTTTGGCGTTTTTTGAGAAGATTTTGACTGGACTAAAAAAATTATAAAACAAATAAAACTTTTCAAAGAGCATCAGAAAGTCTGGATATATTTTGATCAAGACAATGTAGAAACATTACAGATAAATCTGATATACACATAAGTTTATGACATCATGTTATAACAGAATGAAAATAAAATGTAACCATCATGTACACATATGGCTGGGCGATTAAGTTGATTTTATGGTTTTTGAAGATTTGATTTTTGGAAAATTTTTTCACCAATGCCCTCATTGTGTTTCCACAACTCGGAGTAAAAACGTCCACCATCTTGTTTTACAGCTTCTATTTATTTGGATTTTGAATTCATGTCAACCCTATGATATTTCTTTTTTAAATATGAGAGTAAAGTCTTATTACAAGAAGACAGTCTTAGTAATATGAGAATAAAGTCATGTGACAATAAAATCAAAATAATGTGTTAATAAAGTCAGTTGATGTTGAATCTGCCTCAGTGCTCATAAAAGTCTAATATTTGGTTTTGTGTTCAGAGAAGTTTGGTATCCGACCATAATTTGATCTTCTGGGCAGTGATCTTCTGCTACTGTTTAACATTTCCCCTCTGCGTGTGCGTGTGTGTGTGTGCAGCTACCTCGACAGCCTAGATCGGATCGGTGCGGCCGACTACCAGCCCACAGAGCAGGACATCCTCCGGACCCGAGTGAAGACCACAGGCATCGTTGAGACGCACTTCACCTTCAAAAACCTTCACTTCAGGTTGGGATGACCCAGAGCGTGTCCACCTGCTCCCCACTCCACTCACACCGCAGAAACTCAGCTCTGTAATTAATTTGATCCGATGGTTTAAACAAGTATCTATATTTATGATTCTCTGGCTCTTTAACGAGGTCAGATTCAATTAGAGCACGGAGCGGAGGGAGCGAGAGGCGGGGCGAGAAATGGAGTGGATGAGACTTTGTCATAATTCAGCTGCACATCATTTATAAAGCAACTCAAACATGGAGTGAGGGGTTAGTAAACTGCTAAAGGGCGGTTATTTACCTGGATGGATGCATCATTTTGTCTCTTTCTTGCTGTTTTTATCAACAAATCGAAGCTGCAGATGCATTGAGCACCATCATAATAACACATCATCTTCCATATTTGTTCAAATATGGAAGAGAATTAGGGCCACTAAAAAAAAAGAAAAAATGGCATTAATGTCTCAGAATCTTAGAATTTGGACTTTAATCTCAAAATTCAGAATTTGATCTCAGAATTCTGACTTTTGATCGCAGAAAATTAAAGTCAATTCTTTTTTTTTCAGTGGCCCTCATCCTCTTTTGTACAGAAATGATTGTGATTAAAGATAATAGTTTGATTTTCAACTAATCCAATAAAAATAAGAGTAAATTTTAATTTCTAACGAACATTTAACACTGGAATTGGAAAACATTTTAAATATCCAAAATAGACATAAAAAACACTGAAAAAACAAGTAAAATGGATAATGAGGTCTTGGTAATTAAAATTGCTTTTCACTAAATATCATCATCAATATCATTGGGCTTTAACAGGGAAAACAGGCAGGTAGTGCAAACTAAATACTTCAAACTGGGTGTCAAATGTTTGCAGCATTTCTCAAATTGCCGACTTTTCAAATATTTCAAAGGGGAGCATTTCTTTAATGACTCATTTTAATTTGTCATGCGATTAGTTGATTTACTACGACAGGCTTAGATGCATGTTTGTGCTGCTGGTCGAGGTTTTCCACTGAGCCGGTTGTGATGCGCCGTCGCTGTGTGTCTCTGAGAGGCACATCCTGCAGATTTCCAGCTGGGCTGCTATTATTGGTAGTCATGTGGGGAGTGGGAGGCTCCTCTGTTCCTGTAACGGGTGGGACCCGTCAGCCTGCCTACCATTAGACCCGTCACACACAGGGCTGGCTCCGTTTCTCTCCGGACTCAGGCCTCTCATTCCCAACACCACAAAAACACAACACAGTGAGGCTGGGTGATTTTCTGCTGGGGCAAAATGACGTAATGGATAACATCTGTTGTTTAGACATTTTCCTCTTGGTTCAAACACTTCATAGTTTTAGCTATTCATCAGCAATCCCACCAGGTTTAGGTTTTTCCAGCTAAAAGTAGCAGGACTGCTAAACTTAAATCCATGCACTATAAAAAATAGTGCATATCTGTAAACGGTTTTACAAGAACATTTAAAATGAGAAAAAAAGTTATAATTAAATTATAATTGTTCTATAATTCAGTTCTTTTTGCAGAAAATAAATCATTTTGCTCACAGTCCTGAATTTATTATTTTTTCTTTACCACATGCGGCTTTAGATGAAGGCAGGTTAGTTAGGATTTCATGCTGGAACTCCAGCGTTGACTGAGACGCTTCCAACCGAGAACAAAGTTTCCTAAAGTCTCAAAAATCTTTAAACTCAACGGAAATTTTAAGCTGTCCAGACAAACAGGTCAACTGTGTTTTTATTCTATATTTTACTTGAGTTTCAGTAATTCTGTCTTCTGCATTATTCAAATTATTAAGATAGCTTGTCTTTGTTTGCTTAATGGCATTTGTTGCTTTTGGAATTGCTGTCTTTTCTTAACAATTTAGTGTTTTGTTCAACTTCTCCAGCAGTTATGTGGATTTAGTTAATGTGCGACTTGCTAATGGAGAGTTAGCTACATGTTACTGACACTTTATGTACACATTGGAGCCTGTGTGTGTAATTAGAATCCACTTTTTTCACTCCAAGCTGAGCTGCCAGACCCTTCAGGTGTTTCAGTCCATTAATATATCTGCAGAACAGATAATCAGAGTGTAAACAGTTTCCAGAGAGGAACTGTGTTTTAAATGCTAAAATGGGAAGATACACAATGTTGCACCTACACAACCTTTTATTTTGCTGTATTTGTTTGTTTCTCCTGTCCTGCAGGCTGTTTGATGTGGGAGGTCAGAGGTCGGAGAGGAAGAAATGGATCCACTGTTTTGAAGATGTGACGGCCATCATTTTCTGTGTGGCTCTGAGCGGATACGACCAAGTTCTGCATGAGGATGAAACCACGGTAAGAACCTGACGAGCCTGGGTTCGGCTCCGGAAACAGCTAACGCTAGATTAGCAATAATATTTTACATATAGATTTATTTATAGCTGTTTTATCATTTATAAATGTGGTTCCCCTTGAACCAAACAGCTGTGTAACTTAGTGAGTTGTAACACCTTAAACACCTGACAAGTCAGAGCTTCTTATATTAGTACTATTTCTAATAGTTGATATGTTTCTACATTAGCGACATGTACCCTTATTTTTATCTGTGACAAACTTAAAAAATATAAATATTATTGGTAAATAAAAAGGCTTATCCGAAAATGCTCTTGTATGTGGCTTAATCAGTAAGTCAGAAAAAATTACGGATTACATAAATGTGTTTAATAAATATTATTGAAAGGGGATTTTTGAAGTTGTCGATTTCAATAGTAACTTTACATTAATTAATTTATCTGAAAGATGAACATAAAGATAAAAACTCAGATTTTCTATCCATATATATTTGAGTGTCTGCTGCTTTTCAGTTATTCCAGAAGAAGGGAAAATTTCTGAAAATAGACGCGATGTGTGTTTTAAAGGTAGAACGTGTTGAGTAAGCCGATAGTAAACAGACGGCCTGTGGAAACGCTTCAGACAGGAAAGGATAAATGTCTCCAGAATTTAGGAATAAGCATTTTGGTTACAGAGAATGCTTTAAAAAAATGATCAAAGTTCATTCGAAGCTGCAACAAGCTGTCTGATCACAGAGTAAACACAGCTCAAAATCCTTCTTACCTTAACGAGGATTTGCACATTATCCTCGTTAAGGATAATGTGCAATTATCTTTAAGGTAAAATACGTCATCATTGACCTAAAGCATCATAGTCTGCATTCAGAAATAATATTTGACCAATAAATCTCAGGATAATTTCAGCCCTTTGCCAATTTGTACCCTCATTTTTCACTAAACTAGTGATTCTCAAATCCTAAATCAGGCCCCCGTTCTGCTTTTCTAAACTTTCAAACCATGTTATACATGTTTGCATTGTTGTACACTCTGATATGGTAAACTGAATCCAAAATGTTCACATACTTTTACATTTTCCATTTGCAATACATTTGAAATATTCTCTTTCATCATAACAGCAAACTGAGGAATCTGTGCAGAATTTTTTTTATTTATGTACAACAGGAAACAATGGACATGTGAGCATTTTAGAAATGGCAACAAATAGATCAAGTTTCATTAAGGTCAAACACATAGCCAAGCCCAAAATTATTCACGCCCACAAAATCATCCAAAAGTTTACAGTCATACAAACACAGGACCATATTTTATTAACAACCTGCCTACTTTGATAAAGTCAGTGGGTAAAGCCGCCCAGATCTCCATGTAGTTCGTCTGAAATGATGCAAAAGGATGTGAAAAACAAAAAATTTATTATTTATACTCCTGGCAGACAATGTGTAAGAGCTGTTATTTTTATACAATTCTCAATATCCTTTAATGTGATTACAAATGATACGTGACCAGTTTTTTACGTTTCTACTCATATTTTTTGATTTATTGTTAATATTGAGTTCAAAGTCCTTGACATTGGAAGGCCTCTTGGCCAAAATCCTAATCTTTTGCTCCATCCACAGATTCAAGCCGAGTGATATTAATCGAACTTCCTGGTTTGATGGAGCATGTTCGTTAAATTAAGGTTAACTTTAAGTCAAAATCTGTCAGTAGCTGCGTTTCCTTTACAAATGTGAGCAATTCCACAAATTCCACTGATGTAGAAAAAAACTTAACTTTTACAATTGCATTGTTTCTGTTAAAAAAGAAACACAGTTAAAATCACATTTGAATAAGTTTGTTCATGCAATAAGTCATTTAAAAATACCCGGCTCCCTCCCACCACTTCCTGTTGTCGTCTTCATCTTTTCTGCCAGTAGCAACATCTTGTTGTTGATCATGTGACTCATGATGCGGATAAAGCATTACCATTGCAGTTTTACAAAATACACTAATTTCAGTACAGCAGAGAAACTACCTCAAGTTAGCGTGTTCCCATTAAACCAGTTTATTTTTGTAGACCTAATTTGCACAATTTTAAGGTGAATGGTAATGCAGCTAGCGCTGTGAATACGTTTTGAAGTCATTCGATAACATTTTAAACAGTAACAGAGAGAATCGTCGCCTGCAGTCAGCATCATTAGAATCCCCAGGATTGGTTCATCACCACACAGGGAGACACAATCCATCATGGAGGAAATAAATAGATAACTTTATTGACTCATTTAACACAGCCGTTCCTGTAATTG
The DNA here is from genome assembly GCA_903067095.1 of Girardinus metallicus. Lineage (NCBI taxonomy): Eukaryota > Metazoa > Chordata > Actinopteri > Cyprinodontiformes > Poeciliidae > Girardinus > Girardinus metallicus. Next base: position 110,002 of record CAEGAE010030436.1, on the reverse strand, counting down.
TTAGACGTCTGTAAAGTGAGGCACTTGCAGTGAGACAAAACTGTGAAGTTTTCACAGAAACCCAGGGATGCTTTAAACAGACCTGATCTTCATTCTGTTATCCATTTTCATTTCTGCTAAGCTAGAAATGATGTAGGAGTTCTAATTAGCAGACAAATGTTTCTCCTCCTGGCTCCAACCTTCTCTCTGTTTTACTAACGAAAGCCTCCAGTTCAGCAAAAATATTCCACAGTTTGAAAGAAAAAGAGAAGGACCTCCCAGTAATTGGACTGAGAAAGCAACACATAACCCGATCCTGCAGCTTGTTAAACTCACTGCTCTGCTGGAGCTTTAGTTAGCAAGCAACTTTTCTTATAATGCTAATCTGCCTGTAACAGCAAGGAAGTAGTGGAAACATGGATTTGAATCCATCTTCACTCACTCACTTCACTGGTTATTATTCAGCGACGAGTTCTGGTTCAGGTGTTTTCAAACCAAACAATTATGCTGATTTGAAAATTACTTATTTTGGTTTCCATTTTTTTTTACAAAAAAATTCTGAAAAGTTTGGTCTGCATTTGTTTTCAGCCCTGTTCAGTCCGCTTTAATTCAACTCCAGTCTGTTTGTCTAGAAAGTCCAGTTCGTTTGGTGAAGTGTGAATGCTAATCACACTCTGAAGCTTAACAAAACGGCAAACTCTGGTCCACCTAAAATCCTCAGTCTCAGTTCATTTGACATGAACTCTGCTGTGATTTGAATACAAATGTGAACACAAAGTGAACCAGAGTCCGCTCTAAAAGCTGGAAGTGGATTACAGCAAGGCATTCTGGGTAAATGCAACCTAAACACATGCAAAAATTTAATGCCAGCAAGAAAAATGGTTTTTGGTCTTTTACCAAAGACAAAAAAATAAATCCTTTAACTACTAAAATCTGACGCCACTAGGTTTATGTTTATGTTTTGTGAAGAAGGAAATTGCGCTCAGTGTCTTCAGATGTTTCCTATTGATGTCGTTTCCTACAGTGGTTCTTGGTGCAGCGCCACAGTTAGTTTTCGGTCTCGTGATGTGAGAACCTACCAGAGGACATGTTTGCTGTGTTCTTCACATGGCTTCTGGTAAACTGTGATGCCGTCATAGAACAGCTGGATTTCTGATTCTGTTTGCTAGTTAAGCTGCACAGTGTTTCATTTTTCAGAGTAAATGCAGCTGAATGCAAATGCAGACTTTTCAGATTTTTATTTCTAATAATATTTCTTCTACATCAGAATTTGTACATGACTTTCACCTTTTCAGCTCCCAGTAAAATCCAGTGCAGTTTTTGGTCGTAACGTGACAAAATGTGAAGGAATTGATATGATATTGCTAGACGCTGAGCTTTTCAGGTTAACGGTCTCTCTTTCCAAAAACAGTTTGGGATCAGTTAAAAGAGATATTTTAAGACAGTAATAATGTATAAACCATTTAAATCTTGAACCAGAATGTTAGATATTTGCACCAGCTCATGTAGCTGATATAACCTGCTGTGGGAAGCAGAGCTGCAAGCTGTTAGCTGTGCTCAGCCTCCTGTCTCTGTATTTCAATAATTAGACTCATAAAAGGAACATTTGCATGAAAACAGGCTGAACTTTAGTCAAAGGGAGGGTGTATAGATTTATAATGTCAAAACACCTGTGAAAGGACCTGTGTGTAAGTAACAGAGCTGATGTGTGTCACAGCACTGGAAAGCAAACTCAAGCTGTATATTAACTTAGTGGATTAGTCATCTGCTGTGCAGAGCAAAAGTATTTGCCTACTTTCATATGTCCGCTGTTTTTTTGTCACACCGAAATATTTCAGAGCTTATAAAAAGGCTTGTTTCAAAGAATATTTTCATTTATTTAGGGAAAAGCTACTTTAAGCATTCCTTCCTTTGTTAAAAAAAGTAAGTGCCCCTTCAACCTAATAGTTGCCATAAAGTGTTTGTGATAACTAGGAACTAGTCTTTGATTCAGCTTCTCTGTTTTGTTTTGGGGTTTTTTAGCATGATTGTTAGTCAGACTTTGACTAGGCCATTCAGATGTGGATTATTGTCTTACTGTATTAGATTAGACTTAGACAACAGTGAATTTGTTGCTTGGCTACCAGAGTGCAAAGGAAAAACACTAAAAACCATATAACTCTTGTGTTCTTGTTCTTAAGTTCTTAAGTGGAAAGTTTTGCTCATGAAAATCAACGTGTGCCTATTTTATCAAAAACATTAAATGTTCAACATCTTCCTGAGAAATGATAGTCACAAGATGAAGTTGTTAAAAATGTTCTGTTTTTGAGTGACACATAAGTTGTTAAAGATTTCTAGCTTATTCAGCAAACAGATTATTCTTTTTTTTTTTCAACTTAATTTTTGTATTATATATTTAAAAAAGAAACAACTCATACAAATACATTGCACAGGTATGAGGTATGTGAGGAAAGTTTTGAAGATAACAGTAAGACCAAAACATTTAGGTCACATCAGTATCACAAGAAAGGAGAAAAAATAATTTAATCTAAACTTACTTAGGTCATTTTGAGCCCTTTTTATACTTGGCTTTAGTGACAAATATAAAAAAAACATGTCTTCCAATTTTTATAAAATTCTTACATATGTTAATTCATTGAATCTTATCCATTTTATAAATTTCTTTCATGATTCTGTTGTTGGAGGATCCTTATTTTACCATCAGTTATTAAAACCTTTCACTCCAGGAATGTTTTGAGCTGCTTGGTTTATGTTTTTCTCTGTTGGTAAAAACAATAAAAGCTCCTGACAGGCTCCGCCTCCCAGTTTCTGACTGGTTTCCGATTGGTGTCTGTTGGTACAAACACGCCCTGCACCACTTACTCTCTGTCACTCCCTTCCTTCTTCTTCAGATGCGCATGTAGTGTGTTTGGTCGTTGCTCCTCTTCATCGTGTTCTCTGAAATGACGACTGCTCGTTGTGAACGCTGCCTTCCTGCCCTGTGAACACTCTCTCTGCAGCACCGGATGTGTGTTAGCATTAGCATGCCGGGTTGCGGACGCGGGGGGCGGGTCCCTTGCGTGTTTCTGTTCCTTCTCTAAGCTCCGCCCTGCAGCATCTCTGGCTCCTTCTACTCCTCTTGTCACTGTTGCCACCGACTGTCCTCTCTAACCAATCAGCTGTCAGATGCAGATGCTCCACCCACAGCCAGGTATGAAAACCTCCAAATAGGTCGACACACTCACCTTAGCGGCTGGAAGCAGGTCCTCTCTGTGTTTGCTGTTTCCTCTGTTTTATAGCTAGAGATGCACTGATTCCTTATTAATATCGGTATCGGTCCCGAAATTGAAAAAAATTCTAGATCAGTTATTGGCGACATTGTTCCCGATCCAGAAGGGAAAATCTATTCGGTCTAATTCTGTGCTTTATTATTTATTTTACATTATGTTTACAATTCCTAATTGCACTTTCTGATCCATTTGAAAGAAGATTTCTTGCAGCTTATTTTTACATGTTTGACCACCTTGTTGTTTTTCCAGTTTATTCATTATTTATTTTCCATTGGCTGTTTTACTCCTAATTACACCGACTGAACAAATTAAAGTTGTTTTTACATTTTTGACCAAGCTTGTGAAGCTGTTGGTGTATTTAAGTGAGCTGTACTGGAGCAGAATTATCAAAAAAATGTACTAAATTATGTACATATGTACTAAATTCCTAATTTAGTACATATGTTTAAAAAAAAAAAAAAAAAGAAATGTTTTAAGTCAATTCAGCTGTTTTTTTGTATCAGATCGGAAAACCTCAGATATTGGTATCGGAAATGAAAAGGTGCATCTCTATTAATAGATCTCTCTTCTTCCTTTTCCTCATTTGTGAAACTCCAACAGTCGTTTCTCATGAATCTGGTCGATGGATCCCATCGATCTTTTTCTCCTCGAGTTAATGTTGGATCAGAACCAGAGAGAAACTGCTTTCAGCTCACAGTTTGAACGAATCTGTCTGTTTTCATTACCTGTTACATAAAAAAAACCACTGAAACAGTTAGTTTTCTCCTTAATCCACCATTTATTTTAATGCCACCTAAACCACTTGTAGCAACAAGTGGTTTAGGTGGCAATGATTCACAGAAAACACAAATTAAGCATGAGAAATTTTGTAAAAGAAAAAATAATCAAGTAAATTATTTTGGTTTTATGTAATAAACAAGATTTGATACTTCATAACCAAAGCAGCTGCAACATTAATTTAGCAGCTTTTACATCTGCTCTTAATGTTTTTACTTATTTCTACATTAGAACCCTGTGGAGTTATCGTTGCGATCGTTTAACTACTTACAGTTCTGGTATGATGTTTTCACCCACTCATCATCACCGTCATTTATTATGATATTTGATTTATTAAATTGTTCCTTTTTCAAAGTGACGTGATTAGGCAACATATTGTGTAATAAATCCACGGGTTGGATTTATTACAGCAGAAGGTTAAAATTATACACAAAGCCCCAATCATATTCGGTCTCCTATAAAGTTGCACTGTTTTTGTAGTCAAGAAGGGATTTCCCACCTCTCTCTTTTTTAATTGTAGTGTTTCAAAATAATCCCAAAGCATTAACCTTCCAGAAGGTTTGTGCTTTGGGAAGATATTTCCAGAAGCTGGAAATTCACCTTCTTCCTTCCAGTAACTAGTTTTGATTTGAACAAGGAGGACGACTTCCATGTTTTTATTTATTCTTCTTCAACTTTAATTGAAGATATCTCTTAATAAGAGCCTCAAAATAATTTTACATTCGTATTAGTGGGTCCTTGATGAGTGGGTGCAAATTTGACCATTTTTGTGAAATACTTGTTTGTTCTTAAATAATTATAGTTATATTAACTTTTAAAAATAGTTAATATTTTTAATAGTTGATATTAAAAATATTAACAAAATGATTGCCTTCATTTCGTTAGTTTTCGGAGGTGCATCCACACCCCTCGCTTCCGTTTCTCCTAAATTATTCACTATAACAGGGGTTTGATCACAAAAACCAGTTTCTTTTCATTTTTACAACCCTAAAACTATTCTAAAAAGGTTTTTTTTTTAAGCCCTTCACTAATTACTGGGCTGACTCACCTTCAGTTGTAGTTTAACATGATGCGGTTAGAGCAGACTAACACACAGCTAACATCTCAACATGCATGGCTTCATTAAGCTCACTGCCAGTGAGTGTTACTAATCATTTCTGAATGTTGCATGCTGATACAAAATGTTAACACACAAACTCAGACCACAAACTGTGGTTTTACGAGGAACTCCCCCAAACTAATGTTCTGCTTTTTGGTTTTAGCTTTCATCACAGTTCCTCCTTTAGCTCAGATTACGTGTCGTGTGCACACATCATGATATTCTGCAGTTTGGAGTTTTTTTCTCATTGAGTTCTGTCCCGTTTGACATGTTCTGATCTCTCTCCTGCAGAACCGCATGCACGAGTCGCTGAAGCTCTTCGACTCAATTTGTAACAACAAGTGGTTTAACGAGACTGCCATCATCCTCTTCCTTAACAAGAAGGACCTGTTTGAAAACAAGATCATCAAGTCTCCGCTGACCATCTGCTTCCCAGAATACACCGGTACACAGAGACTGTTCCCTTTACGCTGGATTCTGGTTAAAACATTAGAAAGTCACCAACATGTCTAACCTCTAGAAGAAAAAAAACAGACAACCCCAATCTGTAGGTTTTTGCTCAATGATTTTTTGGGATATTTTTTTCAGATTTTACTGACATGAACCATCTTAGCACCCGCTGCTTTATGAGCTCAAATAAGGAATCTGACTTCTGTTTCACACGCTCAGCATACAAATATTAATCCAAAATATATGAGGAATAAAAATTTAAGATAAAACAGATACATAATATTACTTTGTTATAAAGACAAAGAAAATCTGTTAATCAGGTGAATTATTTCTTTATTTATTGGCATTACTCCCCCATTATATAAAAAAAATTTAAAACTTTTTCCAAAATCCTATTTTTTTTAAGAAATGAGCTTTTAAGTTGCCTGCAGTTTTCATTTTAAACCACTAGATGGCTCTCCATCATGGAAACAAGACCTTTATTTCTTTGTGAATTTTAATTTAATATTTTGGTTAATTTTAAACAGTTAGCCCACAATTTATTTGTAGATTTTTTTTTTTTTTTTTGGATGCTAAAATTATTCTTTCTTGATTCGATGCACATATTTACAATAACATTACTCCTAATAAATTAAGACTCAGAAAGTACAAAGAGCCCAAATGGAAAACAATCTTCTTGAGCAGGTAGTTGTGAGAAGTAACATTTTGCTAAATAATATACTTAAATTTCAATTATGGATTTTTCTGAAAGCAAAACCTTTATAAATTGAAATTAAATTAGAATTCTCTTTTTTTCTTACTTTTCTACAAGTAATAAAAGTCAAGAGTAATCACATTGGCCATTTTACACAAAAAGAAGGAAATATTATGCTAAATTTTAGGCCACAGAGCTGCAGGTTTGTGTTACCAACCAAACAGATCAACTGGGGACTATGAATCCTACCAGGGATGAGCTACAGAGAGTAAAAAAAGAAAAACAGCAGGAAAGAATGAAATCAGGGCTTCCAGGGTCCAAACTGCCAGGGCCTGAGTGTGTGGGAGACAAGAGAAAACACGAGACAAAACAACTAAACATGGAAACGCCTGAGAGTGGGAGGAAAATTAGGAAGAAAAAAAAACTGTGGGAAAAAAGGGTACAGAAAGACAAAAAGCAGCAAGACTGTGAGAAAGAAGGGATTAGGATTCCAAAGCTGTCCCTTTCCCTCTTCATCCTTTCCCACTAGCCGGTCTCCGACCAACTTCCTGCCGGAGCAGACAGGCAGCGGCTGCTGATGGCCGAGAGCCACTGAGACGTCGGCAACGCTTGGACCAAAAATGACTCCAGTTGCTCAGATCAGACTCATTCCAAAAGCATGGGAGCAAAGGAAAGCAAGCCAAGAGCTGGCAGAAGGCGTCGCTCGCCCCAACAGCTAATTATGAACTGGACCTGAAAAGAGCCACAGTGGATTTGGCTCCGGCGTTAAACTGATCACCACACTCACTGTACAAATAATGGCTCCAGTGTTTTTAGCTTCAGGTTGTCAGAACTGTCAGAGTTTCGTTCTGTAGCTGCTGGTTTATCTTAGTAATCCAGGAGAAAGCGGCGCACTGCGCCAACAATAACGGGACGTATTAACGTCCATCACTTTCCATTTATTGGAGCAAACTCACAGCTCCAGTTTGTCTCAGAAAGTTGTCCATGCATCACGTTTATTAAAGCGCTCTGGCAGTGAGCTCAGCACACCTCAGCACAATGTTTGCTGAGCTCAAGAGTCAAAGGTTCGGTTTTCAGAAAGAAAATCCAAAATATCGCTGATGGAGGAAAAAACGGGGATAATGGGAAGTAGGAGGCAGCTCACAGGTCTAAACGGTTCAGATGAAAAATCCTTTAAAAGCCGCCTTGTAACCAAGGTTATTCAAATTATCAAAAATAAACTAAATAATGAAATATGAACACATTTTCATTAACAGAAATAAGTAAAAACAGTAATTAATGGGGGAAAACCAGCTGGAACTATATTCTGCATATATTACTAAAATATGCTAAAATTAAAATTGTAAAATCTTTTGTTTATGGATTTATTCATTAGTCTTTCAAACTGATGTGGATTTTTTTATTTTTTATTTTTTCCACACGAGCAGTTTACGCCAACTGTCAGGAAATGACTACACTCCTCACTCTTCCTACCATAGTACACAAAATGATGGCTAGTCTGAAAAATGGCCACAGCAAAAGTTGGGGAAAAAGGAGTCAGTTTGTTGTTCAACAACAACTAACTACATTTTAAGAAAACAGTATCTTCTGTTGAGTACTCATTACCTTATCGATGTATCACAATACGATACTGCAACTTTTTTGAATTCCGCACCTCTGACAAAACTAAAAACAATGAAAACTAAACTGAAACAAAACTAATAAAAACCAGAAACTAACTGAATTGAACTACTTCAGTTAGTTTCAATTAAAACTAACTGAATTAGACAAAAAGTCAAAACGAAATAAAACTAAACAAATTAAAAATCTATGAAACTGGTCGTAACTCCTGTTTCATGTCCTCTCTGGGTCCCACCTCCAGGTCCAGATAACTACGAAGACGGGATCACCTACATCAAGTCTCAGTACGAAGGCAAGAACAAGTCAACCAACAAGGAGGTGTACTCTCACGTGACCTGCGCCACAGACACCAACAACATCCAGTTCGTCTTTGATTCTGTCACAGACATCATCATAGGCACCAACCTGCGGGGCTGCGGCATGTACTGACCGGATGCTTTTACTTCTGTGGTACCTTGTTATGTCACGTGTGTGGGGCCAATTTGATTGGTCATCCTGTGAGAGTTGGTCAAATTATGTCCTCTTTTACTACAGAGCAGACTGTTGGTCCAGCTTGATTTAACTCATTGGTTGGTTGGCTGAAACTTCTGCTTGTTTAGTCCTGGACCACTCCCGCTGCGTACTGTTGTTTTTCTGACCTTACCTGTCCCCAGTTCCCTGTCCTAGCCCCTCTGTCTCAGGCTTTTATACCAAACAATGGTTTCCTGGTTCATTCTGTAAAGGGGCAATTGTGAGAAAAGCTTAACAAGTTTAATAGATAAGCCTTTAATGCATTAATGTTGTAAGAAATTCCCATTGCTTAATGCTTCATTCTATTTGGCCTAATATCACGAGATTCCTCACCAACCTCGTTCAGAATCCGATGTGGCCGCTGCATGTGTAATCTTAGCTCCTATAATTACCTGATTTTTTTGCATTACTGAGTTTGCATTTCATTGAATCAGTTGCACACACAGTACTCTGCTATCTTTGTTGCTACGGTGATTGGACGCAATAGCAAACCAGAAAATTGGGTTGTTTTGCTACCACAGTTAGCTGGTCTCTGAGGACAAACGTAAGCTAATGTCTGTGGTTATAACTGAGCGCTCCTACATTAGCTATGTCTTTGTATTTCCGCATTTTTTGTAGAATGTGACTCCAAATTATTCAAAAGAAAATGTAGCTGGCGAAGCTAAAATACCTAAACGTATTGCTCATTGACACGGTAATGGCTGGCGTTTGCAAAGCAGCCAATCCTACTTTTCGTTGACACAGATTAGCTGTAACTCCTGAGAGCGGAAATGAAGAAAACGGCTGATGTTCTGCAGTAGTGTTAAGACGGTTTACACTGTCTGTATTAATATACATTAAGGTATATTTGGTTTTTGAACTATAAGTAGGGAGTTTAAGCATTTTAGGGGATGTTTTAGCTTTTCAATGGCGGTTTTGATCCATATCTGCGACGACTAGCAGGGATACCACACTTCTCTCTAGTTTTCTGCACGGTGACAAATAATGTATTGTTTGGACATGGAGTATTTTTTACCATTTTTGATAATGAAAACCATTTTGGGCTATTTTTTTTCTTCTGGCTTCTGATATGAGACATAGGACCTGAGAATCAACCATACTTTAAACAAAGAACGTTATTATTAAAAATCTCACCATGTTAACTGAAAGTAAATACTTTCAACTCTAACATTCCTTATTACATTATTATCAATTGTGTGTTTTTGTTTTTTATTTGAAGACAATTAGGATGTAAATGGAGGAAAACAGGATCTGAGCTAGGAGGAGGTTGCATCGTTGCCTCATGTTGCAGTGTGAACGACTCCATTATGAAACCACTTAAAACAAAGGGCTAGAAAAGCTGACTCAGCCCGGCAGCTACAGATAGTGGCTGGATGGACGCATCGATTTCACCCTGCCCTGAGACTACAGCCATTATCTGAGGCTGCTCTCTGTAACGTTCCTACTGTGCGCCGTAAAAACCCAGAGCTGAGCTTTAAAGACCTGGAGAGAGTAGATGGCTGGGATTTGGGTTCAGATTGAAGAAAAGATCATTACATGAAGTGTAATAATCTGCGGAGCGGGTGTTTATCATATTGTTTATCATTAATTGCGATAAAATTCCAATTGATGTCTATTACCTGCGTTTTTCATCGACCATACATGATGTCAAAATTCTATATTTTTTAATGAAAACACTTCTGCAAAAACTCGACTTTCAATAAAAAGATTTGGCGCTATGATGAGGTGGAGGTTTTTTGGTAGTATCAAAATGGGTTTATTTTTCAGAACTGCAATGGGAAGACGTTTTATGCATCACGACTCACATGATCAACAATCGGATGTTGCCACTGGCACAAACCACGAAGAAGAAGACGACAGGAAGTAGCTGGAGGATAATGGGGTGGCCATGTTTTTTTTTATTAACTTATCACGTGAACAAACTTATTCACGTGTGATTTTAATTGTGTTTCTTTTGTAATGGAAACACTGCAGTAGTGAAATTCAGTTGTTTTTTTTTACATTAGTGGAATAGCAACAGTTTTTTGCACATTTGTAATGGAAGCACAGCTACTGTCAAAATTGCTCTTTTTACTATTTTCTCCACTATTCAATAAGAGTTTAGATAAATATCCATATGTTTGAAAATATGATTAAATGCAGTTACTGTGTGCAGTTTAGTAATAAAAATCACACTTGGTGATAAACGTCACAGCCGTACAGTTACCAATTAGAGAAGTTCTATCATCACTTTTATCATTATCACAGCAGTACCACAGAATATTGTGTTAAAACTTTAAGCCCATTTTGCCCACCCCTCTTGAAAGGTTGAAAGTGTCTGATGTGAGTGGATTTACTGCTGTGATTCGTGCTCCATCACTCCCATCCTCTGCCTTACTTTTAAACAGGTAGATGACATCATCAGCTCATCTTTCCACATCTGCGCCAAATTTCCTAATTAGTGACGGAGAGCTCCCCGAGGCTGTTGAACGGCCTGCTGTGCATGATTCTGCTTGTGGATTTTCTGTGTCTGTGTGTGTTTGCAGATTGTGTACAGTTAATGGTGTGTGTGTGTGTCATTTAACAGAACAGGAAAGGTCAGCTCACAAACGTGTGTGTACGTGTTGTGTTGGGAGACGGCATCAGCTCAGGGGTGCAGTGGTGGAGTCAGTATCTGTGGATTAATTACCCGCAAGGCACCTGTCTACCCTTTACGCTAACACAAACACACACAGCAGCACAGGCGCGTGTACACACATGCACTGAACGCACAGAACGGCCCTTGGGTTTTTAAAATGTCGCCACACCTTCCTTTGCCAAATGTTCCCATCGTTCGCAGCTACAGCATCAGATGGATTCTGGTTGATTTGGCAAACAGAAAATCTGGTGTTTGTGTGTAAGGATAATGATGCACCGTGTTTTTAACATCCCTTGGTAGAATAGATGATTGTATTCTTGATTTTTCTTCTTATTATTTAGTTTTGTTTATTCTGTGCATTAAAACTATTTAGTAATAAAGTTCTCCTTACTTTTTTATGGAAAGTACTTTCCATCTAAATCCACAGGGGAAGTTGCTTGTTTTTTTTTTTTTTAATAGAAACTAAATTCTTGGGTCTCCAAATCCAAAGAATGCACTTTTTTCATCAACAAACATTGATCCTGTTAAACTTTGCCTTAAAGTTTTTGTTGTTGTTTAATCTCATTGAAATAAGCCAGACAAGGCTGTAAAATAGGATAGTAGCAAATAAGAGCAGTTTATTAGTTTTGTTAGTTTTTTGTTTTTAGTGCCTAACATAAAGAGCTGTCACCGTTTGGAGGAAGACATCCTGCTGAATTTTCCATGTACGTGACGTTCTGTCAGCTCCAGTTCACAGTGATAAAATTAAAGTCTTCATTTTTATTTGCCTTGCAGCAGAAAGTGACAACATACTGTTTGAGCTCCATCTCCTCGATTCTGGCAGCACTGAGTGACACGCAGGTGTTTTTTCAGCTGTTCTAAATCAGTATTAGTAATTTACCCACAGTTTGTTCACAGCATAAATAAAATTCAAACCTAAATGACCTAGCATGTGTTTTGTACATCTAAATCAATTATTGATTGATTTAGACCAATCAACTCACAGACAAAAGTTTGTGCGTTGCAGCTTTAAGTATTTTGCATATTTTTGGTTAAAGTTAATTGTTTTCCAGAACTGAAATGTCTTTGCAGATGTCTTAGTCTCTGGTTTATTGGAAACATTATGAAGTGACATGTGGTTCAGTCATTTTGGTTTACCTGATGTTGTACATGCACCCCTCAACATGGCTCCTATTGATTCCTCTGATTCCCAGAAAAAGCTTAAAGGTTTTTAAAAGCTTTTGATAAATGGTTTTAAAATCAGGATGTATAGAAGGATTCTACAGGAATCTTCTCAGGATCAGAGACTGGTGACTGTGGACAAGACACCAGTCTCTCACAGGAAACCAAACATTGAACTCGTTAAAAAAAGTCCTATATTTACCCTACTTTTTTTATTATTATATACTGTATTTGTATTCTATTGCAGGGAAACTTGACTTTTATGCTGCACTCCAGTTGCTAGTTCTCAAATCTGGAAATAATGTAACAATCAAATTAAACTTTTTGGAGAAATTTCAAAATGTTGTTGAGTAACTTGCTCAAGTATTACTATTAGTAACAAATTTTATGAGCACAATGTTTGTATGAATGATTTATTAAGATAAAAAAAAAAAAATAAGACATGTGAATATAAAACCTGGTTATTTGACCAAGTTTATCAGGTCAAATAACCAGTTTATAACTGCCTCTGGTACTTGGTTTTATACACATTGCGCCTATGCAGCTATGTTGTAATTTGAAAGCAGGGTTGGTGAGAAACATTTGAGCTTCAGAACCAGAAATGCACCTTCTGATGGTCATTTCACTTTATCATCGTTGTTATGTTTTTAAAGCTGCTGTCTCAGTTTCCTGTCTTGCGATATCGGTTGGCTTCCTTCCTGGGTCTAAACATGAGGAAATGAAACAGAATTATGTGTGACTTTTGATGGTGTGTGTCCACTGGGATCAGTGGTGTGGAATTCACGTTGTTCTGCCCCGTCATGACCAGGTACATTACTTTTCTCTGATGTTTTGCTTTGTTTTTGGTTCCTTTTTAAAATAAAAAAGAAAGTCGACCGACTATCTGATAACTAAATTTTAGTGTCGTATTTCGGTGGTGACATAATTATTAGTCAAATAAATAAAAAGTAGATTAAGTCTAAAGTTTCACTTTTAGCTTCAAGTATCAGTATTTTCTGAATCATTGTTGCTGTGCTTGAGTCACAGGGTTGTTGATTCTGTAGCAACAGCCCAGATGTATGTATACACGGTGTTTGTGAGCTTCAACGGCCATGTGGCTCATTTTTCTGGCTTGACTGAAAATCCTCTGGCTGCCTGGCTGAGCTGGTGGTCAGATTATGTGTAGGAACACATAGAGCGGCAATTTCACAGTGGAAGTTTATTGTGGATTTATGGCGTTAGTGAGATAAAACCCACATATGAAATAGTAACGGGGCTAATAATTATAATAATGCTGCTGTTTTCTGCAGAATTCATCATCCTGGATTGTAATAATTGGTTACCGAATTTTATGATGGTGTTCAGGAAAATTCTTCTTGTAATTAAGAGCTAGTTAATTTAGTTAAATGGGAGTAGATTAAGTCTGTGCAAACAGTCTACCTGTCAGGATTCACAAAAGTTCTGATATTTTCATTGTTAGTTTTATCTCTTCCACCACGTTCAGTAATTATTATGACTATTTTTAATTGGAAAAAAGCCTTTCCATTATTTTAATTTGAGAAAAAAGACATGTGAATATAAAACCTGAAAGACAAGTCAAGACCTGATGTTATTGTCTTTAGCAATAACAGCTAAAGCAGTTTAAGATTTACAAAAGCCCACATTACATGAGGAAATGGACCGAAACATCCCAAAGTTTCCAATTAAAAATGTATTAGTGAAAACCTTTGGGGAGTTCTCTTCTTACAGTTTATTTAGTCAGTTGTTTTTTTTTTTCAAACATAACTTAAATGTATGTCTTTATAATGAATACAAGCCTTGAGTTTTGCTCATCAATACATTATACAAACATGTAGAAAGTTTTTGCTTTAATAAACAGTGAAGAACCAACATTTCTTAGCAGCTTTTAGTGTTTGTATTGATTAAACACTGTGATCTGCTCATTCAACTTGACCCTCCAGAACATCCAGTTGTTCCTTAGAAATAAAATACTGCATTGTAACAGTAAAGCAGTTAGGGGTTAATAGGATGGGAACAGCGCTGAGAGAAGAACAATGAGCCAATCAGTAGACGTGTGTGTTGGGGCCAAACAGCTCAGACCAAAAAAAAACTTGATCTTTGTTAGTAAACATCTAATCTGTATTGGCTACATAAAATAGGGATCTGTGGGTAATGTAGTTTATCTGCCATTTCTCAGTGTAGATCTTAAATTCAGATTAAAAAGGCCGCATGGCTGCAGCACAGAGAAATGGTTGCATTTGTTTGCTTTTTTTTGTTTGTTTTTTGACCTCCAACAGCAGCGTAACAAGCTGCTGATATGCCACAGTGCTACAGCTGAAGAACTAAAACAAAGTGCCAAATATTTTCCTTATTAGCTCCAGAGCAGCTCCCATCCTGACCTTGCTTGCATGCCCTTATGAGCGATCTTCTGAGTTTCAGTCCCACTTTGCCGTAATGAGCACTTAAGCCGAGGAGTCGCTCGCTCTCCTGCAGGAAGTCTCCTGGCTGCATTAGAGCAGATTTAACTCCGGAGCATCAACTGTGCCTTTTCTCATCACACCCATAACCCAGCTCTCCTGTTACCATAAGTTAACTCCGTCTCCATGCCAACCAACACTGTAGACACTGTCCAGGTACTGCAAAACCTGCACAAACTGTATATGGATGTGTATATACTGTATGTGTGCAAATGCTAAACTGTTTGTGCTGTAACTCCCTCACTGTTGATAATTTATTGAACATTGTATTTATACATGAGACAATGATAATAAAGCACCACATGAGCAACCGGAGATGTGTGATTATTTTCCCACCTGAAATGTTTTTCCTGGATATCAAGACGTTTATTAGTGTTGCTCTCGTTCTTCGCTTCTCTTCCTCCGATTTCTTTTTCTGGGTTTGTCATTTTTTCCACAGCTGTAATTATTTATCAACAAAAGATTTCCATAAACAAGTAAAACAGCCACTTGTTTGAGTACGAGGCAAATGAGAGCAGCATAATGGCTGAGGAAAATGTTGAAGCATTAATTCTAGAGAAAAGTTTTCCTCTTTGTCCTCCCATCACTCTTTCGCTCAACTTTTAATAGTAACATGTTATTGTGTAAATCTTCACTTTTGTTGAGTTGCTGTTAACTTTGAACATTTCCCTCTTTTCTCACCTTCCCCGTCATCCGTCCTCATCATCCTGTTTTCCTGTTTGCTCCCGCTCCTCTCTCACCGTTTCCCCACTCCTCTTCTTCCTCGTCCGCAGAATCGCATGCACGAGTCTTTGATGCTGTTTGACTCCATCTGCAACAACAAGTTCTTCATCGACACCTCCATCATCCTCTTCCTCAACAAGAAGGATCTGTTTGCAGAGAAGATTAAGAAGTCTCCGCTCAGCATCTGTTTCCCAGAGTACACAGGTGAGAGATTTTTTTCACTTAAAGAGACAGTATCACATTATTATAATGTTATTCCCTCATCAAAAACATACTTGGCGTGTTACTTTGATTCTTTCATGCATTTTTGAGAAATGCAACCATTCAGCTGTGAAAAACGCGCAGTTCGACCTAGCTCTGCCGTTGAGACGCAGCTCCTCCTCCACTCTGCTCCTTCAGACTAGCCAGCAGCAATTAGCAAACATCTGATAGAACTGTGCATCTGCTGAGCTCGTTATAGGAGCTCCTTCTCAGAGCAACGCTGGTAAAAGTGTTAAAGGGTTAACAGAGGAGCCATGTTGTGATGATTTCTTAAAAGCAGAGTTTCAGGAAGAGCAGGGGTTTCTAAAGAGACGGAGGCCCAATTTCAAGGTGTTAGATTAGCAAGTAAAATGTCTGTTAAGTCATATTTTAAATTTTATAACAACCGAACTTAACATAGTTACTTGATTGTGCTATAAAATGGGACTTCGTGCCTGGAACACATAATACTCCTGTTAAAGATTATTTTTGTTTTGTTGTCACATTTAAAGGTTTCAGATCCTCAAATAAACATTGATATTAAACAACAATAACAATAAATACAAAAAACAGTTTTCAAGTGATGGTGGCATTTAGTCCAGTACTCCATGTAGAAAAACCTTAGACTGGGATTTGCACCGAGGACCTTCTTGCTGCAAGGCAGGAGTGCTACCAACTGTGTGACCAGAATTACAATCTTTAAACAATATGCTTTATTATTATTAGTAGTAGTAGTGGTGGTAGTAGTATTGGTGTAGTTGTTAAAGGAATATGATTTCAAGAGTAGCTGCCGGTTTGTATTTGTCTTTGCCAAATGGGCTACAACTTATGTGCAGGAACAAACACACTTGTTTTTCCTCAGGTCATCTTTCTCTGATTTTTAAATATTTTGGTCACCTTAAACTTGTAAAACAAAAAATGAAAGAATTAAACTTAAATTAATTCTGTCAAAAATTGTAAACTTATAACATAATAGTTAAGAAATTCATATTGACATGGAAATGCTTTACTGTGTCATCAGCATATAGACATAATGTGATGTTAAAATTGTTTAGGTGACAGTTTTCTTGACTTGAATAATTTTGAGATGATAAATGTGAGGCTTGTTTAATTATCTCATTAGATTTAGTTTTCTAAATACGACCAGGAGTTTATTTTTTGTGTTAATGTTTTAATATCTCGCCAGCTGGAGATAATGTTACCTTGGTGTTGTTTGTTTCTTTATCTTGAGAAAATAAACTCTCAAACTTATTATTGTTTCAATAACAGCCCCATTTTCTCATTATAAAAAACAATATCAAGTTGTTTTTTTTTTGTTGTTTTTTTTGAGGCTACAGCTTTATTATCGCATTAATCTGCTGAAATAGTGAGACCTCAAGCTTTCTTTGATGATAAACTTATTTCATTATCTCCTGATCTGGATATGTCGAGGCTTGAATTGTCGAAACAATATCTTTATTTCAAGCGTGAATTTATGACAGTCATGCCGCCAGCAGTTTCAAGCTGCAAACATTAAAGCTTCACATTCACAGGTTATCCTATAATCTCCTGATGGGGATCATAAACAAAAACGTTTTGGGGTTTTTTTGCACCTTAATCAGCACCTTCCCAACTGATCAAGTTCTTGATCCTAAAAATGGTCACATCAAAATTATTAGTAGCCGTTTTTGGTTTTTTTTCCTGTCATACGTCTGTTTTGTGGTTAGTAGAACTTTTTCTGAACATTTACCATATAAAGTCTCTTTTTTTTTGCTTTAGAAAATAGAAACATGTTCAAGACTCTGGTGGAACAAGCTGTTTTCCACATTCAGCTTTATGGGGGCCAGGGGTGTTTCATGCTTATCCAGCCCTGGAAAAGCCAGTTGCACATTTATCCATATTTTAAAGACCCAGCTTTCAGGAGAAACAGCAGGAGGTGAACTGGCCTCAGGAAGAATCATCCCAGTTTGGCAAAGGAGGGTGAAGACGTCTGTTTTGCTTAGGAATATAGATAAATTATTTAATTCTTAATGATTATCTCTGTTTTACAATAGAAAATGTTGATGATTTTGAACTAAGAAATATTTATCTAAGAAATATTGGAAAATGCAGCCTGTATCTGCAGTGTTGGTCCAGTATAACTCCACTTCTCAAAATTCAGGTTGATTCGATTCTGATTGACTTTCTTACAAATGTATCTACAACTGTTTAAAACTGCTAAGTAAATTGACCAAACTTTGAGCCTTTGGTCAGAGCTCAAGTTGCTGATTTTATGTTTCAGTGATTCTGACTGCCAGTGATGGTTTAATATTTCCTGTTGGGACAGAAAATCAATTTTATATAAAACAGCTTTTGGCAAAAAAGCAAACAAGCTCATTCAGCTAGACTTACTTTGGAGATCAAACTCTTGACCTAAAACCTTAAATTAACCTTAATATCGTTCAGTCAGAGGGCCGTGTGGACGTCCTGATCCCATTTAAAACTGGATACAAAAGCATGAATGACTGATCTTCACTGTCTGAGTGAGATTTCTTGGAAATTAAAAACCCCGGGTCTGTTAACAGCTGCCTGATTGAGGGCATTAGTTGTGCATGGGACTTTCAGGTGTGGATTTACTGTCTCTGCATTATAAACCATCTGAAAAATGTGCCACTTTAAATCTTGCGGTATGATTACAGCTGCAAGTTAGTTTGCAGCAGAGAGAGGGAGGGCGAAATGGTTGGAGGAACATAAAACTTCACTTCAAGAGGAGATTTACTTTACTGCATTTCCACAAGTGGAGAAATGATAGCGAGCACAGGGAGGAGAGGAAAGTTGTTGGCAGTGAGAGTCTGCAGAAACAGCAGAGGGAAGCAGAAAGACTTCTTGACGTGGAAGTGGGAGCCAGATGTAGCTGTGACGGATAAAAGCACTGTGAGTAATAGACGCGCGTGGCGCGCTATGATAAGCTTCTTCACACACTCACAGCGGCGCACCCGTCTCTCACGCTGTTCTGATAGTCACACTGAGCCGTTCTGACAGGTTCCACCTTTTCTTTTTGCTGTGTCACGTTCTCCCTCTCTGTCCAGCCAAAGGCCTGAACACTCTTCATTCTGATCACTGGAAATACATTTTCTGATTTCATTTTAAATGACAGAAAGGCTAAGGTGGAGTTGCAGGGTTTTGCAGCTTTGCATCCTTAAAGGGAAAGTATTATGTAAATTGAACGTTTTTGTACTTTCATTTGGGTTTCTGCTGCTTCTAAAAACAAACCCAGCACGTTTTCCAGAAACAAGTTAATTCTTTTTGGTGTCTGGTTTCAAAACCCCCCAGAATGTAACATCACAAACAACCCAAGCTGTAACCTAGCAACCCAAGCGGAGCTCCACCGCTTTTGTTGAGCTGGTTTTACAGCTGTGCGTTGTACAATGGCTGCTGGAAAACACAAAATGTTTTGTTGACTTATCATCCAGAAACCACTTGCTGCATTCGTGTTGGTTGTGCAGGAGGCTCCACTTCTGCTTTTCAAAGATGTACAGTTGTACGTCTGTTAGCAGCTTTTTTACGTTGAGTTGAGAGGCGTGGCCAGCAAAAGCTTATTTGGATTTAAAGTGAGAAGAGGCCCTAAATGAGCTCAAAATGGGTAGAACTGAGCAGACTAAAATCTTATTATCTAAGAATGATTTTCAGCAAACAAATTTAATGACCATGTTTTGTAGACCGTAGACCTATCCTAACCTGTTCAAGGCTTCATAGTGGGTCACCTTTAACAGATATAGCACCAATTCACAATTACTGTCTCAAAGTACTTTACAAAAACATCATTTTGATTCAGTCACGCATACGTTCCAATTCATCCTACTTATCAAACAGAACATTATGCTCAATTGATTATTCAGACTAGTTTTAAAAGTTTTTATCTAGAAACCCAGCAGATTGGATCGAGTCGGTGACTTGTAGCATTTACTCCTCCTGGATGTAGCAACAATCGCTTAAATGGAGTTGTTGACTTTACAGCAATCCCTCATACTGAGCATGCATGTAGTGCATGCTCAGCTATTACCTTTCTATTTTCATGTTCATGAAAATAGAAAGGTAATAACTGGAGAGGAAGAACGATGGCCGCATTATCTCAGCTGTTGGTGATCTCTTAGTCTGTAAGTTGACTGCATCAACATGCAACTGAATTGAGAGCAATTTTTGCAAAACAGACAGATTTTAATGTATAATCCTGTAAAATCTCATTATTTCTTTTTGGTTCTGTTTTCCAACTGAACTGAGAGTATTTTTTCTTTTCTTTTTTTTTTTGTAAAACAGGCAGAATTTAGTATAAAATCTTGTAAAATCTCATTTAAATTGAGTTTTTTTGTTCTGTTTTCTGCTCGTCCAGGACCCAACACCTACGAAGATGCGGCAGCTTACATCCAAGCACAATTCGAGAGCAAGAACCGCTCTCCAAATAAGGAAATCTACTGTCACATGACCTGCGCCACGGATACGGGGAACATCCAGGTCGTGTTTGACGCTGTGACCGATATCATCATCGCCAACAACCTCCGAGGGTGTGGCTTGTACTGAGCGCGCCCACACACACACCCTGGACCCCCTTTCCTCCCCCCACCGCCGCCCTCCTCCCCCACTTTTCTCCCATCCTTCCTGTCCTCCTCCTCTTCCTCCTAATCCTCTGTCTTGTTCCTTTGGCACTGCTGTGGAAATGATGATGGCGATGATGATGATGATGATTCTCTAAAGAAAAACAACAAAAAAATTCCAACTAGGTACATATTAATAATGAGGATGATTTTAAAAAAAATAGGCATACATGCATATAAATATAAATATATATATAAATCTATCTAATGTTTTTGGTTCTTGTGTCCTCTCTGCTCCGATTCCCCCCCTGATGTTTTTTTTGGGTCTGTTGCCAAGCAAACAAAATTAGTTTTAGTAGAAAAAACCCCAAACCTGCAGCCTTGAAACATCTTGAACAAAGTTGAGGAAAGCCTCCGTTCCCGCTCTGTCACGTGGTCGACTGTGTGATTTTTTTTTTTTTTTGTTAACAAAAACAAAGCCTGTACTTTTTTTTTTCTTGCATACTTTTTTATGTATTGTTACTTTGAAAATGATGATGCTGTTTTATTTCTTTGATGATCGTGTGTATATTTATTGAGTCTGTACACTGATTTTTCTCACCTCTCACCTGTACTTCCTGTTTAATCCTGGTTGTTTTGGGCTGTTTTACGGATTATTAATACTTTTTTTATTTGCAGATATATGTGTAAATTTAAACAGCACTAAAATGCACCTGACAAGTTGGATAAGAACGTTAAAAAAAAAAATGCTAAAACTGACTTGATTATTTTTGTTGTTTACATTTGAGAAGACATTTTAAGATGATGTTCTTTTTTTTTTTTTGAGTAACTTTTAACATTTTCACATTCAAGACCCAGTTTCCACCCAGGATTCCCGGTTTCCTGTTTCCATAATCTGGTCTTTGTCATTGGCCAGCCGCCGACCACAGCCGGGCTCGAGAGCCAATAGGAAACTTGCTTACTGAGTGAATTGTCAGTGCTGTGTAACAGAGGCACTGCGCTGTAGATAGCTGCGCTTTTAGAAGCAGGTAAAACTCTACCTTCCTCCCCATAATAACCTAATAACATTCTCCATTTAAGAAAACTAATTAATTTATTGATTTATTTATTGACCAATCGCCCGCCATCCTCTCTTTCCTCGCTGTCGACTATTGCATGGCGCCCAGGCGTCGGGATTTGACCCTTCCCCCCTCCTGTCCTTTTCATTCTTTTCTTTTCCATTCCCAACACAAATAGCATGAGATACTCAACTTTGTATAAAAAAATCCAGTCAATTGTTAAAACTTGTAACATAAAGCCGCTTATGAGGGAAAAAAACACTTCATAAAAAGTGCAAATTAAATGGAAAAACAAAACAAAAAAAAAAAATATGTAGACGCAGCAACTGAATGGGAAAGCTGATTGGTTTCTGAACAGGGGGTGAGGGTTGAATTATGAGAATATGTCAGAAAAATGTGAGTTGAAGTTTCCAAGCAGGAACAGCTCACATGTGAAGCTTTGAAGTGAAGAAAAGTTTAGATTTTTCCTGCAGCGACATAAAGGGCAAAACTCTCCCAGAGAAAAACTGCCTTCACCGCGACACTGACCGACATCATGACGATTTCTCGTGATTTGTAGCTACGGAACGTTTTCTTTCTCCATTTTACATGAGCCGATGTTTGATGGACGGTTCCGGTCGGATGGTGAGCTGACAAGGAACCACGGAGAACCCGAAGTTGCTGTAACGCTCCGATCTGTGTCCCGCCCCCAAGCTCCGCCCCCAGGCCCAAGCTCCACCTCCTTTTACTGCTCTGCCTGTTTCCCTGCATTAGAACCGTCTCCTCACTTTAGCCTGACTCAGAACGATTAAATATAATATTATAACAATATCTATTTTTTATTATTTCTGGGGGGTTAAAAGAAAAACACTCTTTTTGTGGGGGAGAGCACGTTTCTGGCTGCATCCGCTAGTTAGGGATGCCGCATGTTAACACATCGGCGCTGTATAAAGTCATGCTCCTTCTTCTTCTCTATCTCTTTTCAGTTTA
Organism: Girardinus metallicus; assembly: GCA_903067095.1. Taxonomy (NCBI): domain Eukaryota; kingdom Metazoa; phylum Chordata; class Actinopteri; order Cyprinodontiformes; family Poeciliidae; genus Girardinus; species Girardinus metallicus. The sequence goes on along the minus strand of CAEGAE010030436.1, from coordinate 87,830 downwards.
GTGCACACCTTCCAGGTCTATAATGAAAAGCACAGTTCTCACCTCACACATACACACTCGCTCACACTCACACAGACACACAATGAGTAGATTTGAAAATTTGCTATTTATTCATACCTGATCTATGTTTCCCCCTCATCAATCTATCTATAGAAACCTCTCTTTCTTGCCTTCTTGATTTCTAGTTTTTAAAAAAAGAAAAAAAACTGTGTATAATGACACGATGAAGCTGTTTTTTTTTTCTCATTCTGTTCCTGTTATCCTCATGATTTATTTTTTTCTTACGTTCTGTTCTTTACCCAGTGAATGCTTTTTTTCTGTGCAGCTTTTTTCTCTCTTTCTCCCCCTCTACTCTTCTTTAGTGAATGGTTGTTATTTCATGTGGGATGTCCGTGCTGGAAAAACCAATCGAATGTAGTGTTTACATTAAAAAGCCACTGTTTTCATGACTACAGAAAAAATACCTTCTTGTCTCTGGTTGTCTGACTTTCAGCTGCAAGAAGCGTTACACATCGCTGTTTGTTTCATATTCAGGCTTCAAGTGACTGAGAAATTCTAGATGCACAGATGTGTTCAAAAGTTTCCATCATGAACATTTAATACTTAAATCTTCTTTTTTCAGGGTGGATAATTATAGAAGTTACGGCAGCAACACTTTTTTCTCATTTCTTCTCAAAGAAAATGACAACAAAACAAGATAATTCTGGCCGAATATTTGATCATTCATTTGTTACACTTCTGTAAAATTACAGTGAACTTCAAAGTTACAGTGAAGTTCAAAATATATCTTAATATGCAGCAGTGCATATTAACATGGCACCATGTATAAAAATATTTTCATCAAATATAAAACAAAAAAAATAATAAAAGTTTAAATAAGTTTAATTAGCACCAGAATAACACAAACTGAAACCAATTTAACAAGTCAAAAGTATTTTCAGTATTTGATTTTCCTAAAATCCCAAAGTGTGATTTCTTTTTCACCTTATTAGCAATAACTACAATATTTTTAAAAGAAAGAAGTTATATTTTTGTGTAGGAAAATTATATATCAGTTAATAATATTTGCCTTATTTAAAAAAAGGCATCCGGTTTGAAAAAAAATTTGAGCTCTGTTGAACAAAAATGTCTGTCGTCAGCAATAACAATAGGAGAGTCACTGTTTTATAAACACATGCTGAGATTGGCAAGTTCAGTAAGTAATTAAAGGCATCAAAATCTGCTTTAGAATAAAAATTACTGAACCGATGAGGTCCACTTTCCCATAAGGTTAAAGCAGCTGCATAAAGTTATTTAAGGACCAAAAGGCCTTAAATAATCAAAGTAAGAAACTTCTTCAGTTCGTTTCTGACGGTTCTGGTTCTGACAGTAAAACAATCAAGGCTAGTTCTAAATTGTAGTTTTATTTCCCCATTATCTTGTTTTTCCACTCTTAGCTGAGCAAATTTTTGCAAAAAAAACTCTGAAATTTTGAGAATAATGTCCAAGAATTTATAGAGAAAAATTGGAAATTTCAGAATTTCCAAAAGTTGCAATTTTTTTGACTTCATATTGCGTTTTACCGGTTTTCTTCCATCACTATTAGAGGAATTTAAAAATCTTTATGTTGATTCTAAACAAATCAGAAATATCTAGAAACATACTTTAAATGTGGTTGCTGAGTTGGAAGATAAAGAACTTGAGTTGGTTTTATTTTTTATGAACATTAACAATATTCAACATAGCTTAATATTGCATCATAAGCTTTAAACCCTTAAATTTATTTATAAGTCATGTGACTGCAATCTACTCCAAAACTTAGTTGAAGGCAAAAATAAATTTTTGACTCTTCAACCTCAAGATAAAATTAACATCCCAATAAAACCTGCAACTTTTAACATTTGTTCCAAATAGTTCAGAGATAAAACATTTAAATCTAGAGTTTCCAACCCTGAGCTGCAAAAAGCAATGCGGAGCAGTTAGGAAGCGCTGCAGTAAATTAGAGGAATGCATCTCTGTCCCTGCAGAGGAAGCTTCCAGCAACAGCATTGATTTAATTTCATGTCAGACTAAGGGCAATAAATGCTGAGAGTGACGGCGCTGCTCGCCGCAGGGTTACTGTCATCCAGCGTTCTCCTGCCCTTCGCTGCATTATAAAAAATCTCCTCACCGTTTCTCACTGTTAAAAGAAAAGTAATTACTGACATTACTGTCTTCACAAACGGGAGAAAGTGCAAGGTGTGAAAAGTTTTTGTACCTTATCATTTCAATTAAATTTTATTTATAAAGCAGTTTAAAAAAAAAAAACAGCACAGGACCACAATGCTTTGCTGTTAAAGGGGACCTATTATGCTAAATTTACATTTTGGACACTTTTATATTTCCATTTGGGTTCCTACTGTTTCTGAAAACAGACCAAGCACCTAAAAAAACAGAGCTACTTTAGACAGTAGTTTAGTGTTTTTTGGTGTCTAGAAAATAAATTGTTTCAAAAACCTCCCGAATGCCCATCACCTAGCAACCCCAGCGAAGCCCAGCCCATCACCTAGCAACCCCAGCGAAGCCCAGCCTGTTACCTAGCAACCCCATCGAAGCCCAGCCCATCACCAAGCAACCCAACACTTTTGGTCAGCTGGTTTTAGCTGAATGCACTGCACAATGGCTGCTGGAAAGACAAGTGTTTTGTTGTTAACTTACCATCCAGAAACCACTTCCTGCAGGTAGGTCTTAACACCAGGTTAAAGGTCATTCACAGCACCACGCCATTCCATGTCTTTTCTCTGTCCTTCCGGCACAGAAACTGAGCAGTTTGTGGATAAAGAGGTGAAAAATCACTTGCTTTATAGTTGTGACTGACTTTGAAACATCGGACTCATCTAACGCTCAGTTTCCTGCCATTAAATTTGTAATTGTATCCTTACGTCTTCTGGCCTTCTCCACACAAATTCCCAAAGTGCTTCTTGTTCTCCACACTCTTACTGTCAACAGGAAATTGGATTCACTTACTCCTCCTCTGTTAGTGCATTTACAGGAATGTCCTACAAAGTACACTTAACCTCTTCCAGTTGGACTTATTACATGTACATGGGTATCTATCTGTAATTCTGCAACATGAATACACATTTCAATAACTGGATTTCCTCAAATGTAGCACAGAGAAAAAGTCGTACACATTCAGTACTTATCCTGACATGAAGCATAACACAAAGCGTCCTTGTCACAGTAGAAGGGAAAGTCGATGTAAGTGGAGCTTTGAGGCAGAGAGCGACTGCTTTCATCCTCGCTGCTGCTGCTGCTGCTGCTGCTGCTGCTAGGACCGGCCTGGTTCACTGAGTTCACACATAATAACAGAGAAGTGCAGGAAAGTGAGCCTCAAACATCTGCAACAAATATGCAGTTTTTTCTTTGCTTTAATTTGGTTTTTATGTTTTTCCACATTGCTTTATGAAATATAGTCTATATTTTTTTCAGAGCAAAGATGTATGCATTTAGTGTAGATGTGATTGTGTGAACCTGGAGACTGAAGGACGTTGCAGCCACAGCAAAGAATTTTGTACTTTTTCATCAGATGAGATGCTAATAGATCAAAAACAAAATAGTGAGAAATTTATTCATCTCTTTGCAGATTTACTCTTCCTATCAAACTTCTACCAAGTACATTGGTCTTTATTCACTTCATCAACTGACAGTTTAAGGTTATAGTCTCCCAGCAGGAGGTTTATTAACGTTATTCTGATTTGGTCAGGATAAACAGGGTTCACACCCAAAATAAATGAAAAAAGGATGCAAAGTAATATATTCAGTAAATAACAAAATCTCAAGTGAGATTTAAGAATTACTTGTAAAATGACCATAATTTGTGAAAATGCTTTCCTACAAAGAAAAGTATGAGTTTGAAGTTTCAGTATGAAGTTTATTTACAGGAACCAAATAGAAGTAGGAAGTGATGAAATGGCAATGAATAGGCATGAAGTGGTAAAGGGACAAATTGACCACTAACCCTGAAAGTGACTCTGCACTTTTCACGTACGTAAATTCTGCAGCATATCAACTACATCAAGATGTTAAAACAATATGGAGTTAGTTTTATGTGTCTATCTCCAGCTTTCTTTTGTGCAGAGGAAGGAGCTAAAATGAGCTAAAATGCTAAAGCTGGCAGTAGTGGTGTCAATGTTTACATTCAAACTGTGGCCTGAAGTGACTCAAATCCGAATTTTTTGCCCTAATGCGACCTGCATCTGATTTTTTCATAACAGTCTGAACACTGTCATGATCGGATTTTTTGTATTTGGATATTTGGTCCTAAATCCAATACGTATCCGATCTTTTCAAATCTGAGTCTGAACGTCACTGATACTCGACAAACGTCACTCTTCTGCGTCCTGATATGCGCAAACAGGAAGAAAAACGACAACCATGGCGGACGATAATGAGGATAAAGTTGTTAATGTGCTGGCTCCGGTCGGAAAACAACTTTAAAATTGTAAGGTATGCTCCATCATTAGTTTTACTGCCCACTTTCTTTTTTTTTTTTTTTTTATGCCGGTTGGTAAAACACTGAGCACGCTAGCTATGTGTGACATTATTGTGCCCTCTCCTGCGCGTGCCGGAGACTTTTAGGGCGTTTGCAGTTCACACGGAAAATCACATACAAAAAGTAAAAAAAAAAAAAAAATCAGAATTGAGCATTGAGGCTCAATATAGCCATTGGCAAGTGGGCTAGCATTAGCATGTTAACTGTCACTGACTGACTGCTGCGTTCCTGTCGAATTCGGAAGTGGAAAATTCCGACTTCCCAGTCAGAAAAATCAAATTACCTGGAATGCCCTCCGAAGTCAGATTTCCCAAGCAATTGTGACTTCCCCCAGTTCCCACTAAGGCTGACTTTATGTTTCGCTCCTTTCATCAACAGTAAGCTGCAAGATGTGATGGAAAAAAAATATATATTTTGTAAGAGTGCGTCTTAAATCAGTGTTGCATGATAAATCCCTGACTTTTATTTACAGTGTTTCCTGGAAAGTAGCGAAAGAGAGGAGGCTGGTAGTTGAACAGCCTAATCACATGGGTCACCACTTGGTAAGTACATAAACAGTTTCATTTACTTTGAAGTGATTCAACCCAAATATTTAGGTTCTGCTTCATCCATGTGACTCCACGCCATTAAGTGCTTAATTTGAATTTTCCAACCTTTTCTCAAAGTTTTGCGATGACCTTGCAGAAAGCCACAAGCCAAAATGTGTTGGTCTGTTTATAATGTTGGTTTTTCTTTTTGATTATGCGTCACCCAGTGGGATTTCACCCATGAAAAGAAAAGAAAATGAAAGAGACAGTAGTCTTGGATGTGTCAAGCTTTCCCTGGTCATCTGAAAATCTTTTCTGATTATTTCTGACAACACAAAGAAAAGGAAGATCAAAATGTATCATGTTGTTATTATTGCTGTTGACTTAGCCATACTTAACTGAGGAACTGGACAAGATTACACCGTTTTTAATAACTACACAGTATTCATGTTGAAAAATTTGCCTTGCTTTACAACAGGTTGTTCTTTATTTTTATAGATTTTATAATCTTGTGGCATTTTTGTGAATCTCTTTGCTTTGATTGCCTGTCACTTTGCTGCTGTTGCACCTGATTTTATTCACTCTGCCACAATAAGGGATATTTCTATTTTTACAATAATTTAAAATAGAGATGTGTTGAGGAAAAATAGGTTCAAACATTTTCACCAACAAAAACCAGTGGTTCTTTCAATTGAATCTGTTATGAAATCAACACTTCCAAGAGCACTTTCAAATGTTTGTCATAAAAATCCTGTTCTTTTTCAAAGAAAAATAACATTGCTTGACTTCTTGATATATGGAATATTACAAATTTTTGAGAGGAGCCAAAGGTTGACAGTGACTGAAAGGTGCAAAGAAAGCCCCTATCATCAGCCCCCCACCACCATACTTTCTGTTTGTGTTCATTTCCCATTTTTGCTTGGATTTGTTTTTTGTTCTGTTAAGTTTGTTTGGTTTTGTTCTTGTCTGAGAGGTTTGAGCTATTATCTATGATGTGAATTTGTTTTTTGTACACAAAACTATATTTTTGCAGACACAAAGATGAAAACAGAGCTTTTACACGTCTTTTGTGCAGTCTCATTTCTTCCTTCCTATAAGTAAATATGAGCAGTAAAGGTTTCAGATAAGTAGTCTGGAATAAAGCAGTCATTTTGCTTTAGGAAAAGGTGTTGCATTGGTAGGTTGTTAACATATAGTGGTATAAATTACAGTGCGGACACTCTAGCCATCTATATTCATTATGCTGGCGTGGAGCCACGAACTTCAAACTAAAACCCATCAGTATCCTGTTACTTTGTTGTTGTGCTGAATGTTTGCTTTGTGTTGTCATAAATCTGGCTGACAGGTCTCACACTCACATTTTAATGGAGCAGGAGCGTTCTGGTCCTCATGGTTCTCAGAGGACGAATTCCTTACTGTAGCACTGCATCATTAAGTAACAGACCCGACTCAGTGCATTTCATTAAAAAAAAAGCTGACGAGCAGCAAAAAGAAAGCTGCATCTGTTTTATGACGCTTCGATTCAAAGATATAAACTTTACTACTAGTGTTGTTAGATTTCAGAAACATGATATATAATAATGTTATAAATAAAGATCTATAACACACAAGTTTTAATTGAGCTCTGAAAAATGTGTTTCAAATGTTTTCAGAGGTATTAAAAAATGTCAAACATGGATTTAAGAATTTTGATTCCCATTTTTCTTTAAAGCTGCAGTATGTAACTATTGTAAAAACAGAATTACATATTTGTTAAAACTATCACCATGTCATGACAGCATGTTATGAGACAGATAATCTGTTCGCTCTCCTCTACCTCCTCTCTGAGCTACTATTGCTGTCTGAGAAAAACACCAAAAACAACCAATCAGAGTCAAAAGGAGGGGCTTAACGCTGTTGATCAATCTCATGTGCTTGCTGCTAAATATGCTAATGACAGAGAAACAACTTACCGTTACATGAAAACCATTTATCGGCCGACATCGGTGGCTATGCTAACCAGTGCTAGCCTTAGCATTTATTTTTGTTTTCACTGTGTTAATTTACAGGCAGATTTGGCTTCCTGCAGAGGGCTTTTCAATCCAAGGATAGAGTGTCGGTTTGTAAGATCTTCAATTGCTCGCAAACATAATTTTTCCAGAGTTGCTCATCCTCTCTGATTAAATTGTCATTCATATTATCAGCTTTTGATCTCACATTTGAGATGGAGATCATTTAATTTCCAACTTTATAAGGATTATAGTTAGAGAGGGTAAGGTTATCCCGAGGTTAGGATTATACAAACTATTTCAGTGTTTAACCCTCTGTCTTTCTCCTAAGGATAATCATTGGCTGAATTACTTTTTTTAAAAACATATTTCAGATATACAAAATGAAAATGATCATAACTGCACATTTGCTCACAATTTAAAAAAGGAGAATTTGGTGAAACTGAGGAAATAAGCCTTTTAAATATTTAAAAAATGATGTCATACTTTAGTCTCCTTTGAAGCAAGTAGGCTTTGTGTTGTTTTTATTTCTCTCAAATTCAAAATAACACATCACTAAGAAACACATCAATGGCAAGATGCTGTTTCAGAAGTTATAGTCTGAGTTCCAGCAGCAATTTTATGTGGATTTGACTGAAAGTCTAAAGAGATTTGTGAGAAAAGGAAGAAGTTTTAAGGGTGGAGGGTGCTCACCAAGATCAAGCAGAATAAATAATCATTCACCTTGAGATGTTTAGTGAGAGGACTGCTGATTTAATGAGCCCGACCCGCTGCCGGTATTAATCTACTGAAAGACCTGCGATTTAAGAAGTCTGGATTCAAGAAGCAGCAACTCTGACCGAAGATTCATAGCCCCCAACTTTTAATTGGTGTCTGGGAAATGTGAGTACAGCTTCTGCAGACATTGTTTCAGATGCTTTCAAAGTTAAAATATTTTTTTCTCTCAGGACCTAAACAGTCTTGATGTTGGTGTCATTTTTCCAGGAGTCAAAATCTCTTTTTCAGACCTTATCATATGTTGTAATTACATGCTTTTTGATTGTTGCCAAAGACTTTAAGGAATTTAATTACTAAGCAAATGGAAGTAGAGTTGAAGCACAAACTCTTTTTCAGCTGAAAAAATGCATCATGCAGGGCCAGTCCAAAGCTGTATGAGGCCTGGAGCAGAGTTTGACCTTAGGGCTCCGATGCTTTTTGTTGCTAAAAACATCGGCATCTCTAACAGCTTCTGTGCTAGATTTAGTGAAATCTTGGAAAGGGGGAGTAGTTTAATTGGCTAACCTAAAAAGCAATAACTTATAATTGCAGTTTACTCCTCAAAGATTAAAATCAACATCAGAGTGTAGCTATGGTAACAAAACAATCTAACTATGAATATTGTTCTTTGAACTTTTACAAAGTAAACTTGCCAGCTCCTTAAAATCTTACATTTAAATGTTAAACAATTTAAAATCTTTTAATTTATGTATGCTGCAACCATTAAATCAAATTCAGCAGCATCGATAATCTCAATAAACAAATGTTACATTTATTTATCTGTGGTTGGTGTTAAAATATTAGCATTTATGGGGGCCCCAAAGTCATGGGGGGGTCTGATGGAGATATTGACTTAATTTGGATTAAACAGAAGTGCAAATAATTGGTATTCATTTTAATTGGATTTTTTGATTAGTTGTTTTTAAGACTAGTTGTAGGATTTTTACATAGCAGTTCACTGGCGATGTAATTACCCAGTAATATTTTTACTTTTCCTGTCTACTTAACATTTTTTAATACAAAAACACGGTGGACTGTCGGTGGTCCAGACCACCAGGCTTAGCAAGTTTTCTGGGGGAAACCTTAAGGTGTGAAACAATGCAAACTCGCTTCACAACACAGAAGTCCTCCAGACCAGTAGGGGGAGTCAGCTACCAAATCGTGTGGGACCAGACACTCAGTAAAGATGTGATATCATGATTTAATGAGATTTTCAGAAGAAAGTTTAAGGAAGGCTTGACATATTTTTAAATATGTGGTCTTTTGCAATATTATAGAACAGCAACGTAGATAATATCACGTGCTCCAGACTCCCCCTAGTGGTCTGGAGGTCTTCCATTTTGTGGGACAAGTTTTCAACTCTTTGTACTTGCTGTTATTTTTTATATGTATGCCTGTTTCTCTTTTGTTTCTATTTCCTTTGGTTGCGGCATTTTGCATGTGATCACAGGATTTTTGTGTGCAGCAAAAAAATGCATTTGTTTTTTTGTGTGTTTTAGTGTTTGCATCAATTATGTGTTTGTAGCTTGTTTCAACCTTTTCTGAACAGCAAAGGTCGAAACAACCTTTCCTGTTGGTTTACAGGTTGCACCTGTCAACCAATGCAAAAAAATTGTTGTGATTATCAGTTATTAGTGAGTAAAGTTGCTGTTGTCGTACATTTTTAGCCTTATGAATGTTGTATTTATCAGGCTGTGGGGTTCAGCCTTTCAGGACACAGACTCACATTTTCCTGAACTAAATCAGCCGTTTTTTCTCCTCAGGTTTGACCTTCAGAACGGAGCTAGATCTTGTCAGATTCATAGTAAATAACTTTTTTTGCATAAGCAGCAGTGCAGACATTAGGACGCAGCCCTGACACAATGAAATTAAAATGTCTGTGAGGAAAACAGTGATTCAAACTTCTGATGAGGTTATTGTGCAAGCACAGATGTCCAGACTGTGCTATGATACCAGCATCATACTAATCATAATCTCCCCCTCCTTCTTTCACTGAGTGTGAGCACCTGGATGTCATCATCTATCACTGAGCATCTGTCTGCCTCCACGGTTCAACACACAAACTCCTCCTCCACCATCACCCTCAGCTCCAGCCTGTGGTTTTTATGCGAGCTTGTTGAATTTATATTCCGCCCTAGATGTTGTTCTCAGCCGGCCTCCACCTTGTGCACATCACCTGACTGCCCATCTGACCCTCTATGTGCCACCGCACATGATCCCCACCAGCTCAGAGCCAGGATTAGAGGAGATGGATTTGTTTTTTATTTTTTGCTGTTTTTTTCTTCTTTTTTTTTTTTCTTCAGCTCATGTGGTTTGTTTTCAGATCTGAAAAGTGGGTAGAATGTTTGGCTTACTTACTGGAATCTAAGTTGCACACATTGACTACCCTGTTATAGAAAAAATAGTTATACACAAAACTATTCCTGAGTGTACATTTTGCATTCATGAGGATTCTAAGGAAATATTTGGCAAAACCCTATCAATTAACTGGCTTTTGTAGAAGAAGATATTTAAATTGATACAAAAACTGCTAAGTCCAACAGTCTGTTTGATTGAAAACAGGAAAGGCTTTCCTAGTAAACTTTTCATATTTACAGCATTTCTTTGATTTGGAATGTGTGCTTCACAAAAGAAAAGAAAGATGATCTTAAAAATTCTGCTTTGCTATGAAAATATTGATTTGTTTCCAGTTTCACACACAGAACCTCCATGAATGAAGCTAAGCTTTTGTTCAGTTCCAAACAAATACATGCAATACATAATAAAACATTCTGTATTGTAATTAACAGGATGACCAAAGTTGAAAACATATGATGTAACATAAAGCTCATGAAAATGAATAACATTTTATGGCAATAATTAGATAATTAGATGTAGCAATGCTTCTTATTTTAAAGAGACAAACTCTTTCTGCTTAAAGTTTACAGGCACCATTTGCAAACTGTCAGAATATCAGAAGAGGAAGTTCAGACGCTCAGTTTTGCTCAATCTCTGGAGGTTTCTTTGGGTGAGAACATTACACAACATAAGAAACTTTCGAGACTTTGCTGTACTTATTTTCCACAGTGACAGTATGTTTTTATTAGGTGTTACAGAGACAGAAAAATCCTCTGAAGATCTTCTCTCTGGATGAAATACTGGAAAGTTCCTCTTATTTTCCCTATTTGAAGTGGAACGGGTGAGCCACCTAGTGGTGGGATGGAGTCACTGCACCACCACGCCATAGATAGATAGAATTGGTTGGTTGATTGAGTGATTGATTGATTGATTGATTGATTGATTGATTGATTGATTGATTGATTGACCCAAAAAACACTGATGTCAAGATCAAATGACATAAGACATATTTTGAGATGAAAATGTGAGTTTTATTTGCATTTTTTCTTCCTAAATGACCCTGGAGAACGATTTGGTAAATGTTAAGCCTGTTACAGTTAATAAATATACATCTGAGCACTCTGCAAAACTATTTAAAAACAATATGAACTACTGATACAGTACATCTATAGTCTAATATCACTTCCAAAACTTTTATTCAATAAAATAGAACAAGAACTATAATGTAAAATTTATTAATTCGAATGATTTTTGTCATGGATTATCAAGGATTAAATCAAAATGGGAAATAGAATAGACCTTTTTTATCTATGGGCATTCCTTTTTTGTTCACAGATTACTCCATCCAAAGTGTTAGATGTTATTAAATACAACATAATTATAACAATACCATTTATAAAAACAAATAAATGAGCTAACTATTTCCTATGAAAACAATTTCTATGAAAAATATTAAGAATAAAGTGTTTGATTAAAAAAATCACTTTAAATTGTTGGGACGATCTCAAAGTGCTGCAGTACAAGTCATAAAGATTTTATTTGTTGTTGATAAAATGGGTATCAACCTAAAAGAACAGAAAGTCTCATAAAAAGAAAAATTTGAGTCTGTTTCTGTGGATCCATTTCAAGAAAGATTAAAAACCAGCATTTTCTGCATTGTTCCACTAGAGGGCACCAAAACAGATTGTTATTTAATTTATTTCTATTTATGCCGCTTCTAAATAAGAGTGAAAATCATCCGCTGCAGTCCAGAGTGAAGACAGATAAACCTGTTAATCATCTCAGCTACTCGTGGCACCATGTTTGTTATTTTCTGCTGAGGAGGAGTCCTCTGCAGGTCCTGCAGACGTCTCCTCTGCAGACAGACAAACAGTCAGTCAGACAGACAGACTGGCTGACCGTAACTCTATAACTCTATACTGAACCCTGCGCCGTTCCAAATTTGTCTTTCAGCCACGAGATCCCGTCGTCTGACCAGGAATAAACACACACACATGCACGCTGTAGCGTCTGCACGCCTCCATACTGTAAATCAGTGTGTGTAGGTGTGTGTCTGTGTGAAGAGGGTCACAGTGACCATGATGGGATGTTCAGGCTGATTCTTAGTCGCTGATGTAAGCAGACAGTCAGAGCAGCGTCTCAGTGAACACAGTGTGCAGGTCATTTCATTAAAAGAAGCAGCTGGCTTCATGATGGGTTCATCAGAGTCCCACCCTAAATAAAACAAATCACATGGAGATGAGAATGAAAAACTCAAACAGAATGCATTTGCTACTTTTCTGGTTCAGTTTCCAGACTCGGTGTCTCTTATAGAGAAGCTGACAGTTCAGAAAGTTGCATCAAGCAGCTCATTTCTGTGACAGAACTTTGTTAAAATGGAGGCGACGCCATCCAGCAGCAGGTCGGATGAGGAGGAACTTTGTTCTCCTCAAACATCAAGCAGATGACAAACGCTGGAGTCAGCTTTGTGTCGCTGTGGCATCACAAGCTTCTCTCCGCTTCTGCCTTATTGCTGCATTTTAAATATTTATTAGGCTGCAGCAGCATCTTCTCACCCAGTGAACAAAGAAGATTTTTTTCTGTTTGGATGCTTGAATAACAATGAGAAACAAGAAAAGAAACAAAACCAGGTGATGTGGAGGATTGCAGATATTATCATTTTGTTTCGACTTAAACATTAGTTTTCATGGATACATTTAATTTATTCAGTCATAACTAATGGTCTGAATCAGGCTGGTGGGGCAGTTGGGGTCAAATCTCAGTCTGAGACTTTCTTTATGGAGCTGGCATGTTCTCAGGTTTGTTCATCCCAAAAATCTGGTTTATTTTAGATTTAAAAAAAAAAACAGCTATGCAAAATGATTTGATGCAGCAACAGTTACTGACTACAGGGTGGATATGATTTGATTCAGTGCAACAAGACAAACAGAAAATATACCAAGCAACTGATCGTATAAATGTAATGAACTTAAAGGGGACATCTTATGCAAAATTCGCATTTTGCACTTCCATTTGGATTTCTACTGCTTCTAAAAAAAGGCCAAACATTTAAAAAAGAAAAATAAAACAACAACCACTCAGCCAGTTTTTGGCAGTAAATTAATGTTTTTTTGGTGTCCGCATTTCCTGTTACCCAGCAACCCCAGCAGCTAAGCCCTGCCCATTACCTAGCAACATCAGAAACATCAGGCTACTGGTCACTAATGATGAAACGACACAAATTCAAATCAGTTCAGAACCAAGGAGAGCGTTCGGATCATCTTGACACTTTATCAATTTCAACTTAGAGCCTGGAGCACCTAGCAACCGGTGAAGCTAGGTTTATTGTTGATGTGTTCAACAGAGCACGCAGCAGCGCGCGCCGCGTGTCGCAGCACCTCATTCACTTCTGGATGTCTGTAACTCGGCGTGGATCGCTTGTGGCGTGGATCGCTTGTGCCGCCGTTCACACAAACTGGAGGATCGGGAAGATGCTCTTCCAGGCGGCTCCAATGTAAACCTTAACGATAAACGCCATACTGCTGTCTTGGCTCAAAAACTCGCTCAACCCGAACTGTCAAAAGCGCAACTATAACTCAGCCTTCGGTCCCTGACATCACCGCTGTACCACCGACAGAGAGAAAAGGGGATGTAAGCTAGGCGGCTGGGCTGATACAATTTACAATCAGTCTACAGTTAACTCACGCTTTGTGAATGGGTCTGAATCGCTGCCAACAAAAAATTCTGGTTCATCTCCAAGACGAGGAACAAAGTATGCGTCCAGTTTTTGGCTTTTTCTTGCTCTCTTTTTTCCATCCTCTTCATTTTGGCGCTCCATGGAGCTCCACTCATGTTAACTTAGTCCATAAAAATGCTCTAGCTAGTTTGCTATCTGTTGCCAAGTGACTGATGATGGTGGACTTCTGGTGACAAGCTTTACCCAGAATACACTTGGAGACAATATGGATGAAAGTTAAATGTAAGAGTGAAAGTAAAGCCAGTCATGTGGCATAACACGTTATACCATATTTTACACCCACTATGTCACTGAAATCAGTCGGTCTTGTGAAGTTTTTACCAACCATGAGTCAACAATGACTGGGGCGTCCTGCTGTATAATCTACTGGGGCATCATTCTGTATAATCCTACATACACCAGACTCAACAGGAGTGGGCCCACCTTCTCCAGCTCTCATCAGAGAGCTGGATAAAGGCTTGGATTCCTGAAGTCATATTCTGCCTCCCATCCGGGCCCCCTCCAGGACCGGGCAAGGGGACGCCCCCGCCAGCCCGCCCTGAAGCTCCGCCCCTGCATACAAGGTAAGAATAGGCAAAAATGAACTGATTTTTTTAAACTATAGAAAATCTCAGTGAGTTTTATTTTACTTAAAGACTCCAGACTCTCAGATTTAATTGAGTTGGCTAAAGGTTTGAAAATAATATGGATAATATAAGTTAATAGGTTTATTATATCAGATTCAATTCAGTTCAATTCACCTTTTTAATGGCCCTAATTCACAAAACATCATCTCAATGCACTTTAAAAAAGTCAATTCCATTCAATCTTACATACATTGCAATCGACTCTATTTATCAAACAATGCAACCAAGTTCAGTTTCTTATTCAAAATGGTTGAAAAGAGTTTTCAATTCAAGGAAATTACATCGAGTCGTTGTCTGTTCCTTGACATAAAAATATCAACCCATGATATTTTGATTAAGCTGATTATTATTATTATTCCTATATAAATGTGAATTTTCATTGTCCCCAGGAAACAATGAAAATTACAATGAATCATGATTGGAATTTTATACTCTATAGCAAAGAAACGTGCTAAAACTGAGTCCAAAAGATATTTTCCCTAAACCAGCTGGAGCTTAAAGCTGGATGTTCATTACAGATAGTCGAGGAGTCGGAATGTTTCACTCAGAGGAGACGATGACCCGACACTCTTACCGTGAAGTCATTCTTTATTAATGTCATTTCACTGAAATCAACTCTGACATTTCGCCTCCGTTGACCAGCCATTCACTATTCGGTTACAGTAAATTTAGAAGAACAGAAAAAGTTAACAGACCATCAAAATTGAGAACCTCAGTTAGCAAATTAATTTTAAGATATGAGATCAGCTGGTAGGAAGAAACCAAAGGATGTTTCAACACTTGTTTTAATACAAATTGCAATCAGTGTGAGACAATTATGACTTTCTTTGTAATTAAAATTAGATTCAGATCTGTTTTGAATTATAAACAATTAAATGCTTCATATAGCAGTATGAACGCTACATGAGACATGTTTCAGGGTTTGAAGAGATTTTTATGCAATAAATCAGAACATTTTCCAACCTAAACAGAAAAACATGGCAAAGTATTACACTAGTACCAGAGTAGCCTGCTTAATGTTATGTAGAAAAAAATAGGAAAAAGTGAATGGAAGAAGCTAAAAGTCTCACTTTTCTATAGTCAATCAGATTAAATTTTAATCATGGCACAACAGTCCAATTCAATACATTATGATATTATTGAAAAATGCAGCTATTTTACAGACTTTATCACTACGTGAAACACATTTAATAGATTAATTATGCACACAGGTTGATGTTTAAAAGCTTTTATTTCTGTCAATTATGATGATTTTCCATTCACAGATAATGAAAATATGAAGTCTAAAATTAGAACATTAAATCAGACTTATGAAATTATTTTCAAAAACAGAAATGTGAGCTTAATGAAAAGTATGTAAGTTTTTTTGCCATTCAACATTATAAATTTAATTTGACTGTTTTATAAATAGTTTAAATGTATGCAGTTCAATAAAACTAATATAGTTTTATAGTGCATTTGTTGTATTTTGTTGCTTACTAAATTAAAATGAAACAAAGTACAGAAGTCTCAAAGAGGTCTGACATGTAAATCAATGTGAAGCGAGTTACGCTTTGCTCAACTAAACACAGAACATGAAGGAGAAAACTTTCCGGGCCGAGTCCACCGTCCTGTGATGATTGGACCAGACTGCATGTCAGAACTGCTTTCCATGGCAACCACAGACTTTCTGATTAATTAATGAAACCTTTTACAACATCAGCTACCGTTTTTAATCACCCCTGACTCTCCAACCAGAACACACACACACTCACATGCACACATATGGCAGTAAAAAAGCGAGCTCTGTGTGAGGGAGGGAGTATTCTCCAGGCTATCTGAATGACTGAGCTTTGGTAGAAATCAATGACACGGGCGTCATAAAAGGAGCGTTTCTTTCCATAAAAAGGTTGGCGAGCATATGCTGTTGCCTGAGGCCTTGTTTCTGAGCGTGAAAAGTCATCACTAAAACATTCAGCACAGATGCACCGCAACTAGGCCAAAAGTTTTAGAGCCCCGCTAATTCTGCCGCAGTTAAAATGAAAGGAAACCCTCAAACCTCCACGCAGTTAGAGCTTCATCAGAAGTTCTCTTCTTTGGTCCGAACGCACGTTTCTCTGATCTCACAGAGGCAGGCAGCCCGACAAACACCTTCAAAACAAACAACACAACATGTCATGACAAAGAAATGCAGCACCAGCATATCAACACACACTTTGAAAGCCTGCTGGCTCATGTTCCTGGTTTAATAAAGATTTCTGAGAGAGATTAAGAAACAAAAAAATGTCTGGGAGTCTCACAGTCACTCTTACTCTGTTTGAGTGATTGAAACGTGTTTTTATCTGTCTGCTTACTGCAGAATCAAACAATCATTCCTCACTGGTGTTACTGTCAAGAGCAGCACATCAGCAGGCTGGAAAATACAGCCAAATATAACATGCATGCAGGATTGTTTAGACTTAAATATTAATCATATTTGACCAAATCAGCATTTTTGTGGTGTAAAAATATTGAGTTTATTCGACAGAAATTGAAGCATCTGGATCCCCTTTGAGCCCCAGTTTGGAACTTTGTGCATCTGAATAAAACTATCTGGTCTGTTACACATCTTACTGTTATATGAAGTTGATAAGATTTGAATAATATTATCAGATTATTTAAAACTTTTAAATCAATTTTAAAAAGTCATGAATGAATCTGTAAATTAGCCACAGCTGGAAGTCGAAGTCGTCTGAGTTTTTAATGTAAGATAAAAACGTGCTTCTGAACCCATCAGTCCATTTTGTCCAGAACTACTTCCACATTGTGGAAGTAGGAGAAGGAAGCTGTGTCTTCTCCTGAAAGTAAATCTGCTTATGGAATTTCAAAAATAATTTATGAAATTGTTCAAAATTAGAATTTTATAATTTGCTTTTTTGTCTTTTTTTTTTTTTGCAGATTTTGTATTTCATCCTATTCCCAGTAATTGTGCTTCTAGATCTTTTGTGTCCATACAATCTCCAGTCTTTCTCAAACTGTGGTTCATAGACCACTGTTCGTCCGCGGGCGCCCCCTAAAGGTCTGCAAGGGGGCGTCAGCTCAAAGTGCGCCGGTACAGTTAGCTTACAGAAGGATTGTGTTAAAAAATAATAATGGATAAGCAGATTAAGACCAGTCACTCAATAAAAGCTGAAGATACCAGTGGAAAGCAAGCAACAGATCTACATGGACTCCTTGACATGGCAACGTGACGATGCGCCTCCATATCTGGCATCCAGTTTTCTTCCAGGTGGAGCCTTGGCCATGTCTCAAAAAATTAAAGCTTTTATCTCTACTGTGCAACTTTTAATTTGTGTTCTTAGATTACTCGTTGAGTGATGGCTTCTTGCTTCCTTTCTGCCCATCGAAGTACAGAACTCATTTCCTTGTGGATGATGACACCCTTACCTGATTCAGCCAGGTCTTTTCCATGATGTTGCATCTATTTGAGGTGTTGCCTTACAGTTCATCCACAGGTGTGCCTCTGTTTACCTTCAAGGCTAGGAAATAATCAGAAGATTACAAAGGAATTACATAATCATCTGGGTTAAACTCATTTGTCTAAAGGAATAGTAATCTTGGATAACGTGCACTTTTTACTTTGAACAAAAACAAAACCCCACTATGAATCTTTACGATTCAGTCATGCTGCAAGTGCTTTTTGGTTGTCTGTTGTTATGAATTTTCTTTCAATTTTCAGAGAAAAGTCTATTTCAATTTGATCCAAACGTTACTATGCTCAAAAAAGTGCATTTTGAGTGTGTAAAGTGATTGGTTTATTTACAGGAAATCTGGATCTTTGTGATTACATCTCAGTTTGTAATCACAAAGTTTGAAAACTGACTTATGACCCACAACTACAACAAGACATAAAAGACACATTTTGTGTATTTTCCGGAAGATTTTCGGGTTATTACGGGATTTTTCAAAATTCAAACTCAGTCTGTCTGCTTCCTCCTCTCTGTTTCACTTCACACATACGGTTCCCATAAAGTTCCTGCGGTCTGGTCGGAAGCGCGCATGCGCAGTGGCTGCAGCGTGTGGTTGTAATAGTATTGTGAATGACGAGGGGTGGAGGTGGGGTGGGGGCGGTATTCTGGGTGTACAGTCACAAGAGCGACTCGGCGGAGCCAGGAAGTAGACTGTTGACGCCTTCAAGCTCCGGCAAAAGTGTCGTAATTTTCAACACTGACAGCTGCGGAGAAGGTGTCACAAAGGAAACAGGCAGAGGAACTTTGTGGCTGAAGCTGATAACAAAGAAGAAATGCCCTTGTTCTTGTTGCCTTCAGGGTGCGCAACATAAATTATTCATTTTATTTATTTATCTTCGTTAAAGTATTTTAAACAATTGCTGCTATGATACATGACGAATAAATGTTTAACTTTTGTTTTTCTCGTTCATAATAACCTAAAACATCTGTTAGGCATAAAATGTATGACTTTAATTGAGGTTAAGCATGAATCCTTAATTAGTCGTTTATTTGTGCGTAAAAATCATTTTTACGCACGAATCCAAACGAGAAGAGAATCACCCGGAAAGCTGCAGGTAGACCTGAGAGCGCTCGTTTGTGGCTCAAGATCAGGCGCTCGTCGAGAGACAAGAGGAAAGAAGGGAGGAGGAGGTGGAGGGGGAGCCTCAAGGCCAAAGTGAGCTTTATGTACCGCAGCGGGTCACTTTCTGCGAGCCATTTGGAGCCAGAGGCGACCCGGAGCGCGCAGGAGCCGCACCAAACTGAGGCAGACCATCAGTCCCAATCACTGTGGCCAGCAGCAAGGAGCACATTGCTCCACACAGGGAAGAGAGAGAGGAAAAAAAACACAGACACGGAAGAGAAGTGAGAGAAAGAGAGAGAGGCTGAGTGCGGGACGGTTGGCAAAAAAAAAAAAAAAAAAAAAAACGCACTGTGGAACTTTAAAGTGTGCGGGATCAGGAGGAAACAGGCTCGAGTGGCCGCGCAGGGTCGTAGAAGATGCCGCGGGTAGTCCCGGACCAGAGGAGCAAGTTTGAGAATGAGGAGTTTTTCCGCAAGTTAAGCAGAGAGTGTGAGGTGAGTGAGACGGCGGAAATAAAGAGAAGAAAGGCTGTGAAAGCGGCGGGCAGAGCTCCGCTTCATCTCATCTGCCTTTATTTCATCTCTGCACATATTAACTCACAGATGCTTCACAAACGGTGGTTGGCTTTATAATTTCTAAGTTAAAGATTTCATTTTTCACTCTTTAAGAAGTACTTTTTTAAATTAAGTTTCCAGGTTCAGTGTTTTATTTTTAGTGCAGCTTTAACTTTTTTGTTTCACATTTTGGCTGAAAATAACAAAAACAACACCGAAGATGTACCCACATTTTTACATTAAATTGTAAATTTCTTCCCCATAAATAAGAATTTGTGAGTAAAATTTTGTCTGTTTGGGGATTCATGTGTTGTTTCTTGTGCAGATTAAATACACTGGCTTCAGGGACCGGCCCCACGAGGAGAGGCAAGCCCGCTTCCAGAACGCCTGCAGGGACGGACGGTCAGAAGTCGTGAGTCCAAAACTAGATTTATTTAATTCAGTTCACTCAAGTAAAAACTGAGCGGGATGGTACTGATTACTGAGCGCCATTTATGACACCCAGCAAAGAGGAAGGAACTCTGCATGTTTGGATTTGGAGCCTTCAGAGACGGTGCAAGACACAAAGTACTGGGGCGAATCAAGCCCGGGCTCTCATTGACTTGCAGCAAATAAGTTACAATATTATTAACAAGTGGACGTGTTCCAGCAACTCAATCACAAAGTGAAACACTTTATAGATACACAATGAAGTTTTCAAGCCTTTATTTATATTAAATATGATGATTTTCTGACTACAGCCACTAAAAATAAACATTTAAGATTCAAATATTACATGTAACCTGCCTGTCTGCTGAATTTATAGCCTTGATGGCCATAATCTTTTTGGAGTTTTAATATACTTGAATTGAATTCCAACACGAGAGCACAACGTTGTGCTTCTGATAAACAGCAGAGGTGAAAACTGATGGAAAACATGCCAGCTCTGAACATCAGTTATTCCACATAATTCAGAATTTTTACAAAGACAAATGTTCATATTCTGCTGTTGGAAAAGTGAATCTGAACTTTGATTCCTCGCTTTAGTTGTAGTCTGAAAACATGGCATAATCCTGTCATATTTATGTTTAAAATTTGGAGATGTCAGTTGTCTGCAGAATGAAATCTGAATTTTAATTAAAAGAAGATATCACCTCAAAACTGAACCTTTTTCTGGATAAACAGTATAGTGTATAATTCTTTAGTTCTTGTTTATTCCATCCAAACATCTGACCTATTAATAATCTTTTCAGACTACACCTGTGGCAGCTTTTGGTTCAAATTTGATCAGGAAGCTTCTGGTTCTGAGATCACAGCACACACCGTTTAAATAACCTGTTGAATAAAACTGATTGTTTTTTTATTTTGTGATCAGTTTAACCACTAAAAGACACCAAACTAAATTAGTTCACCTCAACAGATTATGAAGATAATTTTGCTTACCTTAAAATAAGAATTGCTGCTGTGAAATCTGTAGTGAAACTCTTAAAATGTTCCAACAAGGTGGTGAGTTTGTGTTGTTCCCCTGACAGCCACAGCTGCCATTCACAGTCGAAGACGCCCGAGGGCTGAAGAAGGCAAAGTTTGTTTTATGCTGTTGCTAAACAAGTTGAAGCTGGATACAAACTTGAGATCTTGCTCCAACACTGAAATATTCTCAACCACAAGTCTGACAGTTATTAGCTTTTATTAAACTTATATTATTTATAGTACAACTCATTCCTGCGCTGGGAGGATGACAACTGGCTCAACCAACGCCTCCGGTAAAATTTTAACGAAACTATTCTGGCAGCGATTTGAGCATCCATCCACAAACTAATGTACGAAATTAGAAATGAAATTTATTTTAATGGCTTGAATTTAAAAACTTTCCATATCGCATTGATAAGAAGCGTCATACTTTGTTTTATTTGAATTAAAACAAGTTTCTGTCAGAACCTTAAACCAGGAAGAAGGAGGGACACCCAGCAGCTTCAGCTTCTTATCTTTATCTTCTCCTGCTGTGCTCATCATCATCATCATCATCATAATGCAGTCAATGGCTCATGTAAACACATGTAATCAGACACAAACATGTTGGTCCCAGTTGGGCTTTAACTGGGCCGTCATTAAGCTGCCATGTATGAGATGGTGGGATGAGTCTGACATGATTACCTGCAGCAAAAACTGTTTTCATCGGCACCTGTTTCATAGTAGGAAAAATGTTAGTGGTCATTAAAGGAGTTATTGAGAAAATAAATGTATGTAAGATCCTCACGATGTGAAAACCTCGTGTAAAAATACCGTGATGCAACAAAAACTGCTTTTATTTAAAAGCTAATGTGGCTTTACCCTAAAATCTTCATCTATCAAGCACTTTCTCTGCTTTATATGGCCATTTTTGAAAATGTAACTTCATAAATGTTGCATATATCCGAGTCAAATCTAGTACTTTTGTTTGAGGGTGCTTCACCAGAATATTGTTGTGTTTTTTATTTTCACTTTGCAGCCAGCAGATAGCTGGTGTTATTGCAGAGAAATATTTAGTGGCAGGAGAGACACATCTGGGCTGAATCTGCCTCCCACCATTAAAAAACCACAGTTCTCTCTGGCTTCACATGAAGCCGATACGAAGAGATGGATGCTCTGCTCGGTCTGAACGTACGGCACCAGTGGAAATATTTCCCATATGCCAGAACCTAAAGGAGCGCCATCCATCACTTTTTAATCAGACAGAGAATAAGCAGCATGTCTGTTGTTAGCTGACTGCAGGTTCTAGCAGAGCGGATAGCCTGGCTAACTAACCAGCTTATATCAGACCTCTGATTCCTTATAAGCTGTATGCTAAAAGCGAAAAGAGAAATTTAATATGGTTGTTCTGAATGTTTGCTGAAGTTTGTGTTAAATATCAAAGTGATTAAATGTTATATTTGACATTATGTTTTACAAATAATTACTAAACCAGTTTTACTAAGCCTAAAAAATCATTTCTGCCATGAAGACTGCAAATTCATCCAAACTCTGACCAAATATATATATTTTTAGTGCAACATCAACACATATCAAGTGCAATATTTTTAATTAAAGATCCACTTTTTTCACTGCTGATACCGATACCAATATCTGAGGTTTAGAATCAGCCGAGGCCTACACAGAAAAACATTCTTGACTTAAAATGTTTATTTTTTTTTTAAACACACATATAAACATACTAGCATATAATTACAATTCTACAAATTCACAGAAATTTACAGATATATACAGACATTAATGTCAAATCGGTGCATCTCTATTTCCAATATCTTGAATATAACATCCCGGTTGTTTCTATTTCTTTTCACTATCTTTTTATATCCATTTTTTTGTTGTTTATTTCCGTCTATAGCCGCTATTTTTTTTTTAATTTCATCGTGCTTTCTTGTACAATAACAATAAAAGAATTATAATTCTCTAATTCTAATCGTTGCCTTTCTGCTTTAAATTTAGTTAACTTGATACATTTTTGTTTTACAGTTTGAGATAATTTGAAAGTTTTGTTGCTAGAAGTTAACCTACTGAGAGAATCTCACAGTTTATAAAATAAAAACAACGTGTCTGTGGAGAGTCACCGACATGCTGCAGGACGGGTCAGCGGGGCGCTTAAGGTAGAGCGGGGGGGCTTGCACCATTTTTTGGAGGGACATGATGCGTCTGCTTGTCTGTATTTATAAACCTCCAGCTGTGACATCATGCTGCAGATTTATCTATGAAGTAAACACGACTGAGGACCGTTTCTCAATATTAATTATGGTCAGACCAAAAATCTCCGAAGGATCAAATTATCTGGACAATTATAACCTGGGCTTTATTTACTGATTTCAAAACGAATGTGATGAAAATTTTAAAGCCACAATAGATTTTTTTATTTATTTTTTTCATTTATTTTGAGCCAATTGAACTAGCGGTTCTGCCTGAAACTTTTGATTATCATAGTTGGTCAAGATAAAAAATGTATTTGATTTAAATTGTTGGTTTTATCCCTTCAGTCAGTTACTTGTTTTATCAAGTTTTTTGTTAGATAGGATTTATTTCTGTTGTTTATTTACACACAAAATATTAGCTTTGTACCGAATTATCGTTATCATTTACACTGTCACCTATAAACTAACTCGATGCTGTTAAATTACTAGGAAGTATCTTTTATTATTATTATTTGACAACAGCTGCAATGATATAGTTGAGATAAACAACTCTATAATTGATCCTTTAAAGAGGTTTCCTAAGGTTAACAAGTCAAGACAAAATAAACAAATTAAGAACTATGCAAACAAAAATGTTCTAATAAACCTCACCCAAATCTTTTAGGTTTTTATCCTTTTATCAGGTTTTAAATCCCACAGAGACGTCTACTCAACTTCTCAACAAATCACCAAGCTTATAAATCCAGATATAAATCTCAACATAGTGGATTCCATATATTATCACTTATGTTTTAGCACATTTTAGCCTCCAGAATTCACAACTAACTGCTGCTGCTCAGTAAATGTTGCTTTGTGAGGCAGAAAAATAAACTGCTGAGAAAACTTGAGTCAAAGTAAATTAACCTCTGACGACAGTGACTGCAGCAGTCGAGTCATAATGACTAATGTTCCCACTTAATGTTCAGGTACTGTAACAGCAACAGCAACGTACAGATCTGCTGCTCTGGAATAGTCTTCACTATATTCAAAGATATATAGCAACGATAATAATGACAATAATAATAAACGTGCAGAAAACAAAACAAAGATCAATGACAAAGCTCTGCATCTCAAACTCAAATTCTTCCCAGCAACTTTTAGATGTTTTTTGCTTCAACACGTCTGACTCAAACTGCTAGCTTGTTAGCACGGCTCTGACTGAATGCTGAGGAGGCAATTTAGCTACTTGAATCAAACTGTGCGTGGAGTTAATAAAACACTTGAATAAAAATACAGAAGGAAAACACGATTCATAATTTAAAATGAAAAACATTCAAAACACATAGATTAAACATACAATTGTATTGTAAAAAATATCAAATAGTAAAATCTAAAATAGCATCAGTTTAACGGCTCCTGCTGTATAAATAAGCAGTAACATATTTACTGGCTAATTTCTCCCAGTGACATATTTGGAGCAGTTAAACAGTAAAGAGCAAAGAAAACATTCTGGAAATATGGGATTCATAAAGTTCAAAATTATCCACTCCAGATTTAGGCTTAAAGTCATTTTTAATTTTCCAAACAGTTTTTTCTTGATTGGAAGAAATATTGACGTTGAGTCCTGACTTGGATGTGAAAGAAAATGAGAAAGATTTTTCTCTGGTTTATTGAAAAGGCTAAACATGCCATCTTTAAATAAAATAAAATCTTTTTTCAAAACTGATAGTCTGTTGAAAGATGCTTTTCCTCATTCTGTGGTTGAATGAATTTTGTTCTATATCCAAATCTGCCAGGGCTCAGATTTAGAAGCAGATTTTTTACTCAGTAAAATTAAAACTGTGATTTTTATTAATATTTTTAAGCCTATTTTTATTATGTATTGAGTAAGTCACATGTTACTTAAACATTAGCATTCAGAACATATAATTGTAATTAATGTTCAGCTTTTTGTTGCTGATTAACAACAAATTGTAGAAGTACAGTTACTCTATAGCAAGCTATTTTAGCTTTTTCTTTAACTTTACTCATTATCCCACATTTTTTAAACCTCCAGAATGTTCCTCCTAAACAAAATGGTTGCTCATAGTTACCACATCAAATATCACATCATTCATAAAGATATTTTACTTCCAAATATAAATCAAAAAGCAGTAAGGTGGAGTTTTGTGACTCTAAGCTAGAAAGAGAAGCCAAGTCATACAGAACTAGTCGTTGTTAGTGTAAATCAGCTAATTCAAAAATAGCATAATTGCTTATTGATTCTTTTTCCATCCCAATGATATCCCTTCAAGATTCACTGTGGTTTTATATATTGATATTACGAGAAGTTATACAGCAAGTTTTAATATTCTAACAATGGCTTAAAAACAGGAATAAAGATTAATAAGAAAATGAGCAGAAATTAGGTTGAAGGTAAACAAAATGTTGTGTTGACATGAAAATTGTTTACCACACGTTCATAATTACAAGGTGAACAACCACAGGTATCTCTTTGGCAGCATAAATATATAACTCTCCAAATGGTATAGCATAAATATAAACAAGATATAATAGTTAATTGTAGCAGTGTAAGTAAGGATCATGGGTTGAAATTGCATGCAATTAAAATTTCCAGCTATATATTTCAATATTAAACATACTTTTCATTAAACCCACATTTCTGCATTAAAATGTATTTTGCTTTGTCTGTTATAATATAATCTTAAATTAGATTTAATCATCAGAATTATCGGAAATATAAGGCTAAGTACGAACTATGTAATGTGTTTCAGTTTGTTAAGGAGTTACTGAAATAAATGAACTCTTCACTCATTCTAATATGAAGAATATGACTGGATATTTTCCCCCCCAAGTAGAGAAAAAAAATCAGCATAAAGCATTGCTAATAAATGTGGAATTGGTTTGCCGTATTTGCAGGTTTATGTTGTAAATAGTTTTCCTCCTACAGACACACACACAGGAAGGCTGGAGTGTCGGGACTCACAGCACGGCTCTAAGCGTTCAGAATTGATTTGATAAATTGAACAATAATTTGAACTAAATTATCTTCAGCTCAGCTCATTAGAGATGAGTCGCTTTCTAAACTATTATTGATTTTCATGATTCTGAGCTCACTCCCTCCTGCTGCCCTTCTTTTATTTCATTTCCTTTCCTCTCTTTGTCTTTTTCTTTCCATTTCCTCTTTCTGTTCCTATTCACTCTTCCTCAGATCCAGCTCGCTTTATTTTCCAACCTTCGTCCTGCTTCATTTCATCCCCTTTATTTTTATTCCCTTCATTTTCCCTCCATCTCTCCTCTCTCTTTCCTGGTTTTCCACTCCGTCTCATTCTTGCCAGCAGTAGTAGGCAGCAAATTAGAATCAGATGGTTGTAATCCAATACTTCAAATCCAGCAGAAATGATGACTCAGGCGTTCTTTGAGTTTGAACCCTTTAATTTCTTCTCATCTGTTCAGTGTTGTTCTGTCCTTCCTCTGTTTTATTCACTTTTTCCTTCTCATCCTCTCAGTCTTCCACTTTTGACAGGGTGCATAATTCATACGCTTCCATCTTCAGTCCCATCTCTAATGCCCTTAGTATCGATCCGTCTCAGCAACATATATCACACGCAAAGACAAAAGACATACAGACATAGCGAGACCGAGAAAAACTCAGATTCTCTAATTGGATTTGCTGCTTCGCTGTAATTTATCGCTTCATGACTGCCGGACAGAAATGCATTCTGTTGCTTTTTTCATTTCGTTTGTGCTTCTGTGCATCTGGAGAGAGATGCATCTCATTATGGCACGAAGCCATTTTAAAGAAATGAAAGGAATGGCGAAAGCTGCTGTATGATTTGATTATATGTTTGTATGTGTGAGTGTTGTTGAGGAACGAAAGCAGCAGTTTCATTTTGTGAGCAGTCAGAACCGCGAGTGGACACGTTGCTGTTTTCAAAACAACACACCGCCTTTCAAAAGCATTTATACTCATTTTTATGGAAGAGGATGAAGGCCACTTAAATAAAAATAATAAAAATTCTCACTTTTTTCTCAAAATTCTATTTCTGTGTCAATCCATGTCAAAATCCAAACTTTCTTAGATGCATCTTATCCACACTGAGTGCTTGTCCCAGATTTATTTGGGATCATAAAAACTGCATTTACATGATGAAAAACAATTAACTATTCTGAGAGAAAAAAGTGACTTTAATCTGAGAAGATTAAAGTCAGAATCTGAAATTCTGATGTGCTGATGTATTTGCCTTCTGTCAGTTGCATCCTCTCTCTCTCCCATCAGTTTGTTTAAAATTTATCATCAATACCAAGAGTTTTGTTGGTTTTGGTCAGATAGATTATCTGATTAAAGTCAGATAATCTCATCTGACTTTAATCAGATAATCTTCAGTGGTCCTAATTCTCTTCCATGTTATTATGATAACAATTAAAAAGATGATAGAAACACTGTTATTTAGCGGATAGTGTGGCTGCGACTGGATGGCTCAGTAATCGCAGTGCCACAAACATTCACATTTGAAATCAGGTTCTTCTGGATGCCGTTCACTAAAGAAGCATTATTTATGTCACTAAACTTCACTCAGTAACTGTATTTAATCATATTTTTGAATTTACTGGTATTTAGTGATGCTCTTGTGAAACAAACAGAGGACAAAACAGTAAAAATATCACCTATGGTAATACACTTTTTATTGTATTTGATTTATTGAACAATAAATCAAAATTTCTGTCATGGTCAATTTTTCAAAATAATTGATAAACAATACACACCCTGCTTTAAAGCATTTCCAGATCAGTCATGAGTTATTATTTCTAGAGAAAACCCAAATGTGAGGAATCATTCCGGTGGGAAGTGCCTAAAATATCTCCCAAGCAAAGTTTCCAGAATGAATCCTTTCACCATGCCCACAACTTTGAGCTCCTAGTCCTTAAAATCCAACAGAATATCAGATTTAAGATTTTTGGGTCCATCCTGATATCATCCTCTCTCTGTCTGCAGGCCTTCGTGGCAACAGGAACAAACCTCTCCCTGCAGTTTTTTCCAGCCAATCTCCATGGCGACCAGAGGCAGGTGCCATCACGGGAATACGTCGACTTCGAAAGAGAGACAGGGAAGGTAGGATGAGTGAAACACCAACAACTCTCTCTGCTCGGTTCAGAGCGACCTTCGTGTCAAACTTTCTCACAT
Organism: Girardinus metallicus; assembly: GCA_903067095.1. NCBI lineage: Eukaryota > Metazoa > Chordata > Actinopteri > Cyprinodontiformes > Poeciliidae > Girardinus > Girardinus metallicus. Next base: position 59,440 of record CAEGAE010030436.1, on the reverse strand, counting down.
TGGAATATGTTTCCTACAGTTTGAAAACTTTTGCAAACTCTGGATTTGAAACATTATGTGTTCTCAGTTTGTTAAATTCTGATTGCACACATGCCACACTGCAAAAACATAAAATCTTACAAAGTATTTTTGGTCCAATTTCTAGTGCAAATTTCTCATTACACTTGAAATACAACAAAACTAACTTTCAAGTAACTTTTCAGCAAGATATAGCAGCTTGTTTTAAGGCAATAATTCCTTAAAAATGATGAAAAAGTAATTGGTACCATTGGCAGATTTTTGCAGTTAAAGCAAGACATTTTTCCCACATTATACAGTAGTGAAACTAGTACCTTCTCATCAATATTAAGGAATCGTAGACTCTAAGCAAGCTTCTAAAGCTTGCTGAAAAAATTACTTGTAAGTTAGTTTTGTCTTATATCCAATTTACCAAGATATTTGGACTAGAAACTGGACAAAAATACTTAATATTTTGTGTTTTTGCGGTGCATTCTGAAGTTGCTAAGACTAAAAGCATTCTTTTCTGTTTGCAACTTTGCTTTCACTTCCTGTTTTCAAAAACCATTTCAAGAAATGAAAATGTCACAAATTGTCCGAACATACAGTACTTTGTAAAAGTTTTAGACCATCTCCTAACCCCTATAATATTTAGCTTCTAAGGCACCAAATTTTCTTAAAGTTTTAATAGTTTTCAAAAGTTCTTAAGACTTTCTGACACCCTGTCAGTCTTTTTGAGTCCGATTCTTGGACCTGACAGTGACAGCAGGGTTGTGGGTTGGTTTGTATCTCCAGCAGCTTGTGGGTGAAAGGTTGTGCATATCCTGGAGACGTCGTCACAGACCCGACACCACAAACATACAATTGTTCACATCAAAAAGCAATGCAGAACTCACAGTATACCTAACAAGCATGCTTTTGAATGTTGAGGACAAAACTGGAGAAAATCAGTGCATAGACAGAGAGAGCATGAAAAATCCCTGTAAAAATCCCCTTTTAGGGATTCAAATCTGACCTGCTGGACTTCACGTTGTGCAAGTACACTGCAAAGATATTAAATCGTACCAAGTATTTTTGTCTAGTTTCTAGTACAAATATCTCAGTACACTTAAAATAAGACAAAAGTAACTTGCAAGTAACTTTTCAGCAAGATATAAAAGCTTGTTGTAAGTCAGTAATTATGTAATATTGATGAAAAAGTGTTAATTCCACTTATTACTGGTACTTTTTCATCAATATTAAAGAATTATTCTCTTGAACATAGCTCCTATATTTTACTGAAAAGTTGCTTCCAAGTTCATTTTGTCTTAATTTAAATGTACTAAGATATTTACAGTAGAAACTAGACCAAAAATACATGGTAAGGTTTTGTGTTTTTGCAACTTAAAATACTTTCTCCAATAGATAAACAGAATCTGAAATTCATTTAGTGAAGGAATAGAAATAAATCTAGAACAGGACTTGATGTATCAATCTTCTTCTGGTAAGCTACGCTGTGCCAGGTTTCCAGCTAGCAGCGCTTTGGGAATCACCTTGTTGGCACTGGAAGGTCAGACTGTGTTGGAGTGAAGATTTTTAATAGTTTCAAATTAAATAAATTAGGAAGAAGAGCTCTCAAAATTAATTTAAAAGATTACAAAGAAGTCCAGTCTAACTGGAAACAAAACATAAAGATGACTGAAGATCTTGGACTTCACTACACATCCTTTCTGTCGTGTTGAATAAGAACGGTTCAGGCTCTTTGTGACCTGCATCGTGTTTTGGACACATGAGACTTTACACGGGGATTTCTGTGGTTCCTCCTGATTTCAGACCCAGATCACAAACGCAATAAAAGCCTCACTGCAAAAACACAAACTCTTTCCAAGTATTTTTGGTCAAGTTTCTACTGCCAGTGACTTAGTAGACTTGAAATAAGACAAAACTAACTTACAAGCAAGATTACAGGTGCAGTATGTAAGTTTTATTAAAAGAATATCTGTTTTTTACATCCATCCATTTTCTAACACCCTTGTCCCTTATGGGGCCTGGAGGGGTGCTGGTAAAATATCTCCAGTGAACGTTTCAGGCGAGAGGCGGGGTCACCCTTGTTTTTTACATATTTGTTAAAATTATTATGTTGTGACAATGTAATATCAATAAAGACAGATAATCTGTGAAAAAATCCCAGTGCTCCCAGTACTAACTGCAGAAATACACCACTCAGTCAGAAACAAAGAAAGAAAGAAAGAAATTGAGGAGCATACACAAGGTCGATGGACAGCAGTAAGACCCTCCTCCTAATTCTGATTGGTTGTTTTTGACTGGAAGCTGTTCATTTCTTCAGACAGCAGAAGTAGCACAAGCTCTGACATCTTTCTGAAAAGTAACTTGTGAACTGGTTTTATCTTTTTTCAGGTGTACGAAGATATTTGCACTAGAAATTAATGCAAAAATACTTAGTGAGATTTTGTTTCTGCAGCTGCACTCACAAAAACTTGTTTAAGGTCAAACTTGAGCAACGTAAAGGTTTGTTGGGGTAACGCCCACTGTTCAATAGATCAGGGATGTTGGGTTCATTTGCATGGTAATTGTCTCCCCCAGCGTGTGCGGGGATGTGTGTGCGCACGCATGCGGGTGTGTTTGCATGTGTGTGGGGGGGTGGGTGCGTGTGTGTGAATGCGCCACGTCCACGGACACTGGCCAGCTGAAATGAATGCCGACTGGCGGCTCATTAAAAATTCATTCTGAGGAATCAATGGACCTCCATGGCCCGAGGCTGACTGACTAATCTCACACTGTTAATTATTTAATGCCAGTGTGTGTGTGTGCATGTGTGTGGGTGTGTGTATGAATGTGTTCTGGGCATTGCTGGTGTTTACTAGTGTCAAGACAAAAAGCAGAAAGAATGCATGTGTTTGAAGGCGGTTTGTTTTTGTCACGTTAACACTGCTCACAGATGCATAAAGTTTTAATGAGGCCAGGAGACGTCAATACCAAGACGTTTACGACTCCTTCTGTTGAAGTAGACTAAAGTTTCTGCTTCTCTTACTCACACTAACTTCCACCTTCAATAAATGTACTCAGAGTTGCATCCATTTCCATCTTTTTTTATTATTATTGTTCATATTCCACTTTACAAAAGCGACAATGTGGATTCCTGAAATCTGCTCGGTGGGTGGGGTTGGTGTGGGTGATACTGTTTAGAAGAGCCTTTAATTGTGCAGATTTTCTGCAGCGCTGCTCTATCGGGATCTGGTTTCACACACACTGATCATGATCCCTGCGGACCTCCTGCAGGAAGCTGCTGTCAGGCCCAGGAACAGATACTCTGTTCGTCTGCAGCTTCTTCGCTTAATTAACGTCACAACTTTAACTCGTTAACTGATGCTCACACCTCGAATGCTGGACATTACTTACTTTACAAGTTGCACTTAAATAACTTTGTGTTGTGTTTATATCTGTGGAGTTCTGTTTTAATCCATTAGAAATACAATTAAGGTCTCATAAGGCGGCTGCGTGTTTCATGTAATTCCACGAGATTCATCAACATGTGTAACTCCGTTTATTTAGAGTATTTTGGAGTAATGTTTCAGAACAGCAAATGTTTTGTAGTGTAACTATCTGCTTTCAGTTCTATCTAGCATGTATATTATTGAACAGATATGCAGCAAACTCCGCAGAGGAAATTTGGACACGTGCAGAGAACAAAAAGTTTTTTGTGTTTTTATGAATCTCAGTTGGAGAAAGTTTTATTTGACTACAGGGCAGATATTATAACTTTACACTTCATTCTGTTCTTCTTTTCATACAAGCTAAAATGAAATGAACATTAAATAAGCTACATTTTCCCATCATTTTCATTTTTCTTTTATTCTGTTTAGAAAATGTATTTTTGAAGAATACTTTCTACAACATATACATGAACACACTGAAAAAACACAAAATCTTACCAAGTATTTTTGTTCTAGTTTCTAGTGTGAATATCTAAAATAAGACAAAACTAACTTATAAGTAACTCTTCAGCAAGATATAGGAGCTTATCAATAATTCCTTAATATTGATGGAAAAGATGCAAGATTAATTGAAGACATTTTTTGCATGTTATAAGTGAAATAATCTCCCAGTGGATCTAGTACTTTGTTCTATAAATATTAAGGAATTATTTACCTGTAACAAGCTCCTATATCTTGCTGAAGAGTTACTTGAAAGTTAGTTTTGTCTTAATTTAAGTTTACAAAGATATTTCCACTAGGAATTAGACAATGAACACTTTGTAAGGTTTTGTGATTTTGCATAAACATCCACGCCTGGTCTGTTTGCTCTTCCCGTCTTTCTACTGCGATCTTTTCTTTGATTTGTTCCTGTTCCCGCCGTTCATCCCCCACTCCCTCTTCCTCCCAGTCATCCCTCCATCCTTCCATCTGCTCCCCCTCTCCCTGCCTGCATTTCCAAACACAGATTGTGCCAAAACCAGACAGGCAACCCAGCCAGGTTAGACTTGGCGACTGAAAATAAAGTGTGTGTGTGCGTGTGTGTGTGAGCTCTGGCTCCCTGTGTTGTTGCAGCTAATGGGAGCCAGCTGCGGTTCACTCAGAGCTCGCTGCTAACGGGCAACACAACCTTACATCTGCAGAGGACATGAACTGAGCCACCAGAAGCTGACCTGCAGCGCTTCTCTCACCTTTAGAGGTTCACAGAGACTTTAAGGAATCAAACCGACTCACTAATAACGACTCTCAGCTACACTTTGAGTTTTAAAGAAAAGTCATAATAGCATCCCAGTGGGAAATCAGTGAATTGACTTTGTTCGTCAGCTTTAAAGAAATAAAATTAAGCAATTTTTCTCAAAAAAACAACAAAGGCTTGTAACAAATATCTGCCATTAAGACAGAGATTTATTAATCTGTCTTAAAATCACTCCATTAAATAGTCCAGCTTGTTATTTTTCTTATGATTCCTGTGGTTTTTAATGTTTTCCGAGGAAAAAGTTTTTCATTCCTTAAAGAAAATAAGAGCCGGGGAAAAGGAATGTGATGATCGCGGCTGTTTGTCTCTGAGACGTGACACAAAATCTGCTTCTGCTGAATTTAATGGACGACAGTGGAAAACAAAATGAAGTAAAACATGATCAACTTAAATATTTACATGTTTTCAACTTCTTTTAGTGCCTTTTTACAAATCTGTTTCTGGCATCATTTGTGGTTTTCTTTGAGTGGATTAAGGTTGGATTCATGTGAAGCTGCACCGAATGCATCCCCAAAGTTTTTTAATGTCATAATTTAATTCAATTTAACAGCTTTTTTTAAAACAAAGTGTTGAAATTAAATAGTGGAGCACGTAAAGCTGATTGCTCATCAACCACCAAGATTCTCAAACTTTGCTTCAAAATTAATTTGGGTACATGCAGTGGTACTCACTGGAACATTTGGCATCAATTATTTCCAAGGTAAATACAATGAAATGTGCTGGGATGCATCTCTAATGACCACCAGGAGCCAATAGATGAACTATTCATGATCGTTTCATGTTCTAGTTCCAAAATATCAACTCATATCAATTAATATCAACAGCACAGTCTAATAAAAATGCATTTATCTGCATGTTGTACTTTCAAACCATGCAGCTGCATGCTCACTAAATGCTAAATATATAAAAAGGATATTTATGGAGTGCATGGAAGATGTAATGAAACACATGATCTGTAGCGTACGTGGAAGGCAGCCATATTGGATTTTTACAATGTGGTCGGGAATAAACCTCTGACTTTTTCCTCTCAGAATTCCAACTCTTAGGAACATTTCTGTTATTTTTCAACTACAAAACTGAAAGTTTCACCTTCTGAGTAAAAATGGGATGCTTAACGTTGTGAGAGTGAGAAGTAAATGTTTTTACAGTGCATCCAGTTCAGTTGACTTTTCTGTAGAATGCAACTCCATTTAATTGTTAATCTTTTCTTACACAAATCAAAAAAGAAAAAATACTCAAATCTGAAAAACGTACAAAACAAAAATAAACAAACAATATTTAAATTCCTGTGAGTGACAAGAACACAGAGTGTAGACCTAAAAAAGTCTAGAAGCACAAGATTAATATACTTTCACTTTTACGTCAAGCACTTTTTTTCTCAAATATTTTAAAGAAAATGCTGTTTGGGAAGCTGAAATGTCAAGGTGCAGTTCTACACTGTAGCTGTTAGCTTCTATTGTAGCGCCAAGATGGCTTCCGCTGTGTGTGTTAATGCATATTGAGGTTTATTTGATGTTTGAACTATTAAAATGGGCAGTTATATGTGTTTTAGAGGGAGTCTCAAGTATTTGTGGATTTCAGCTATTAGCGGCTGGTTGTGGTTCTTAACTCCCACATATACCGGGGGTCCACTGTGCTTCTTCTGTTGCTGTTTTTTATGTGACATAGCACAACAAACTATAAAGTTACAGACTGTGTGCAGTAATGTGTATCAAGCCGGATCTAGTTGGAGTATTTGGTATTTATTGAGGTGGTACCAGTTGTAAAAAGAGAACGACTGATTCTGCATTTTCGCTGAAGCATCAAGACAAAGAGGCTTTAATAGACCATCTGTTGCATATAAAGTCTAAGGCAGATTCAGAGAGTAAAGACTTGGATTTGAGTGTGTATGCACGGTGTGCAAAATAAACCTGAAGCAGAGACTGAAGGGAGGCGTAAAGACAGATTTGTGGTTAGAGTGAGTGGGTGGTGGAGGGGCAGACCGAAAATGAGAAGCTCAACATTGTTTATCAATGTCTCATTAAATTTGAGAAACTTTCTAAAGTTTATGCTGTCAGCTGACTACTGAGAGTTGCTCACTTTGCCCTGATAATAAAACTAAAGGAAATCACTTTCACATAATTTTCTGGTTTATTATATTTGTAGGAGTTGGGTTTTAAATTTGTTGTAAACCAAATATAAGATTATGAGATATGAATGTTGCATAGAAATGATGGATTTATGCTTAAGCAAATTTCCAAAAGCCTAATTTCTTTTATTGTTTTAATGAACAAGTTTCCTTTTTCTTCTTTTCAACTGATGGACTGAGACAACTGATGGACACACCGATCACTTTTTACCACTCTCATTTCTCCTACTACTCTCCATTCCTTTTTCTTCTATTATTTGACATTTTCTGCCTTGCAAGAAAGAAGATTTTCCACATCATGCAAGAAGAATACAGGAAATAGTTAGAGGATCATGTTTTTTAATGACTTATTGTGTGAACAAACTTATTCACATTTTTTAAATTTTATTTCTTATGTAATGGAAACTGCAATTGCAATATTGTGTTTTATTTTGACAATAGCAGAATATTGACAAAGTTTTGCACATGTTTGAAATGGAAACGCAGCTAATGTGTCGATTCTGGACAAAGGAGAAACGGCTGCCATTTTAAATGTATTCCCCATGGAAAGTACTCCTGGTTCAATGCGTCGGTGTCTTTCTTGGTCTGCTTTCTGTCCTCCCAACACCCAGGAGGGTCAGCCTGGTTCCGGTTTTGGTTCTGGTTCCTCTATACTGTTACTACATGGTTGCTAAGGATCAGAGATTGATGCAGTGTATAAATATGAAGTGGAAGTGAAACTAAAAGTGAGGTGTGAATTTGTACTCAGTCCCGTTTACTCTAGATAACGAACTGGATTCAGAATTTACTTAATGTAATTAAAGTCCACTTTTGTCTAATTTATCTTGCACAACTGCAAGAATGAGAGAAAACTTGTGTTTTTAGTTTACAATTCAGAGACACTGAACTTTTTTATACAGTTATCTTAGTTCAGAAAACAAAATATACAAAAATATAAAAGTGGTGCAACTTTAAAAACAAATGATGGAAAAATGTAAACGGTAAATGATATTCCAGGTATCACTTACAATCGATGGTTTAGATCAAAGCAGATATATGTGTTAGAATGGCCTAGTCAAAGTCCAGATCTAAATGAAAGTTGGAAAACTTAAAACTTGTTTGCGTACGCTCTCCTTCCAATCTGACTGATGTTGAGATGTTTAGCAGAGAACAATGAGCATCTCCCCAAAGGAGCAGCAGCTGCAGTGAAAGGTGGCTCAAACGACAGAGTCGGGGGAATCCCAGAGAAAAACACAGAAATCTGTGGTAGAAATCTGACAGAAGGTGAAACAGTTCAAAGGGTATGAATGCTTTTACAAAGCGTGGTAAATAGAAAGGTTAGCGCAAAATGGCTCCCTGTAGCTCAGAGAATAGGCTTCAAAATACTTTTATTAGTTAATAAATCACTGAACCAAAATACATAAAAATTTGTTTAATATTTTTTTTTTTTTCAAAAATTGTGTAAAATCAACTATTTGAACTTTACATCATGCTGTAATGTTATTCCCTTGTCAAACCCCACCTGGAGTATTGCCTTGGTTATTTCATGCATTTTTGAGAAATCCTTTAATCTCCATGGCAACCATTCACCTGTGCAAAACGCCTGGTTGGACCTAGCTCCGCCTTCGAGGCTCAGCTCCTCTTCATGCACTCCTTCCCCTAAACTCCCTCACTCCTTCAGACTAGCCTGCAGCAATTAGCAAACACCTGATGGAACTGAGCATCTGTTGAGCTCATTATAGGAGCTACTTCTCAGTGCAACGCTGGTAAAACGTTGTTAAAGGGTTAATAGAGGAGCCATGTTGTGATGACTTCCTGAAGGTGGAGTTTCAGACACAGCAGGAGTTTATAATGAGACAGAGACCAGATTTCAAAGTGCTAAATTACAAAGATAAATTTCATTTAAGTCACTTTTTATCTCAGTGGAAGGAAACACAGTTACTTGATTGTGCTATAAAATTATTCTGGTGGTGGCTGGAAAACACAAAATACTTCCTCATTAAAGATCAGCTGTTGTCGTAGCAACCTTCCAGACCTCTCAGGTCTTCTGGTTTTCCTCTGAATTAGAACCAGAACCAAACATGAAGAAGCAGCATTCAGCTTCTATGCACCACAAATCTGGAACAAACATCCAGAAAACTGCAAAGCAGCTGAAACACCGAATTCCTTTGAATCCAGAGTAAAAACCCAGCTGTTTAGAGCTGCTTCTGATTAATTATAACTGGAACATTGATCATTGATATATATACTGATGATTTTCACGATGGTATGAGACAAAATGTAATGTTTATAGCTTGTTTCATAGTTGGTGATGTTTTCATGATGTTAAGCACTTTGAACTGCCTTGTTGCTGAAATGTGCTGCTCAGATAAACTTGACAGAATTAGCAGAGGGGATTCTTTGGTTCACATGCTCAGAAACTCTCAGGTGAAGCTGTAAATAACAATAAAATTAGTGAATGTCGAAAATTAGATCTGTGCTGTTATTTATTTCTCTTTCTATTCCAGCGGCCAGATCAAGAAAATGAGATCAAATTACGGCTCATTCAGCTTGTTTTGTCAGATTTATTGCGTCCTTGCAGTCGGCAGTGATCTCAGTCGCTCTCAGAAACCCCCTAAAATCACGTTTCAGGTTACACCTCTGCAGCCCTCTAATTTATTCATCAGCTCTAGGCCTGAAGGACTCTCCTGTCACAGCAACATCAAGCTTGTGTGTGTTTGCGGGCGAGGGTGCAGGATCACGTTTCCCTCTGAGCGGAAGTGACATCATCAAAGCCAGACCACTAATTGGTTCCCTCTGCGACTGCTGCTCTCCGTCTGTATGATTTCTCCTCTGGATGAGTGTGATGTGAGGCCTGCGTCCACAGCAGGGGCAGCGGGTGTTTACTGGGTTTTAATCAGTCTTGTTTCGCTTAAATCCGTTAAAGTGAGTCTACCTTCGAGTCACCCAGACATCAATGCACCTAAACAATCTTTTCTCCACACCCAAACACTCACACACACACACACACCCACACACTCCTCCTCCCACGGCGTATCAGATTGCCTCCTTCAGGCCTTAAATCGATGACCACACCCTCTCCCACAATGCACGGTCCCATCTGCTGGTCCCTGTTCATGATCTCTTTGTGTGGCTCGCTGTCTTTGTGTTTGAGTAAATGTTGTGCACACATGATCGGAGGTGCTGAAAGTCAGACAGAAAACTGATTTCATTCCGGTGTGAAATCCAACACTTGTGTGTCAGTTCTTGAGCTCCAGTAACTGACTGCAAACTTGTCTCACCTGGACCTGAAAGTGTGTGTTCCTGTTCCTGTGGAGGCCAGAAGTCCTCACAGAGAAAGTACTTCAACATTTGTGCATTCTGATCCTCTGTCAGCAGTTACGTTACAATTTGAATAAAGAATAAAGGGAAGGTCAGGAATGTTGGACCCCAACATCTGGAGCAAGATAACTGCTGTGTTTTCAGATCATTTTTCATGCAGCTTCTGTGCTGGTAGATGACGTAAAGGAAACTTTTTATTTGAAACTTTTCCACTCTTGTTACATTTGATCTTATAAATAAGATATAATTTTGCTTATTTAACTCGTTAACTTACAATTTTTGTTGATGAGCCTAGCAGAAGTAGTACTTACTTATTTACTTGCCGGTTTTTCTCCTTGTATACCAACATTTTTAATAGCTCAGTTAATTATTCTTATTTACTTAATGTAATGCTTACTCACCCAGTTAACTAATTAATAACTAGCCCACTGCGAATGCACTAACGTGCAAAAACTGGAGCTAATTTTTCATTCAGCACTTTAAGGTTTTGCTAATTTTGAAAACATTTAAAGCACTTAGCTTCAACAAATGAATGGATGAGATATACAGAAAAATGCAACAATTACATAAACAACCAAGCAGGAGTGTTAATTAAACAAACACAAGCAAAAATCTACACATATGCGTTACTTTGAGAGCAATGTCATTGATGCCAGGCCCCTTAAACTAATTTGTTAATCATTGTCACGGCCTGTTGACTTATTTGTTTCAGTTTAACCATCTACCCTTCCCTGGACTTTTTGTTCAGTAACTCTGCCTCCGCCATATGTTAGGATTTGCATATTATTTCCATGCACATGGAAATAACCAAAGGGACTTTCACTTGTTGCATGGCTAAACCAGAAGCTAAAAACTCAGAGGGACCTGAGATTAATTCACTCAGCTCACAAATAGGCCTTAAATCAATTAATGCAATAAGCAATAAATCAGTTAATCTCATGTTAAATGAAAACAGACTCATTAATTTCCATTTGCATGATTTATCGTTTTTCTCTTTCTACCAAAAGCTGGATGACAAAAGTTTTAGGTCTGGTGTTTTGGTCTCAACTTGTCCTTTTTTTCTGGAGAGTAATGTTGTTTACAGAGACTTCATGATTCATTTTATTTGTTGTTTTTGCTGTTTTGTTTATTTTATTTTGAATGTTTAAAATTTATTCCAGTTCCAGTGTTAAATGTTCATTAGAGTTTAAAGTTTGAGAATCATGTGTTCTTGCATTATTACTAGTGTATGACTTGAAAATGGTCTCAGAACATCAAGATTATTGTTTATTGCGATAACTTCTGGGATAATTTATCGTCACAGCAAAATTTGTTTTGGTGACAGACTTACTCAGTAAGGGAACTTTAATCATCATCAGACAACAGAACAAAAATAACTTGGGAAACTCTTTACTCTGGACATAAACTCAAGTCAACTTGAACAAAATCTGTCCAATAAGATGTTCCTCTTTGTTCTCTACATGATCTTGAACGATCAGATTTAAAGACATCTTGTGATGTGATGTTTTTGCCCTTTTTCTTCCTTCAGATGCAACAACAACATTTTAGTCATCATCTCAGATGACCCAGGAGTCGCTGTGTGTCATGTGACGCTGTGTGGGTGTTTGTTGCATGTTATTCTGCAGTCTTTGTAATTAGATGGTGTGAATAGACAAGAAGAGAGAGTGATCATAAGAAAGGAGACCACGGTGTTCTTCTGTTGTCTTAACAGGTGTGTGTGGGGGGGTGTGCGTGTGTGTGTGTGTGCGTTTGTTTGTAATATCTTGTGGGGATGATTTTCCTGACATATACTACATTGTGGGGACCAATTGCTACTTGTGGGGACTGAAGCCTAGTCCCCACAAGGGGAAACGCTGTTTTTGGGTCAGATTTAGGACTAAGGTGTGAATTGAGTTTTGGTTAGGGTTAGGGTAAGGTTTAGGCTGTAGAAATGAATGGAGGTCAATGGAAAGTCCCCACAAACATGTGTGTGTGTGTGTGTGTGTTTGCTTTGAAAGAGGGAAGTCTGAGGATGTTTGGTTGGATTCAATCTGGGATCCGGAGCAGGAGGCTTAATAACGTTTTTATCTCCACCTGCTGCACCACAGCTGCTGCAAACACACACACATTACTGCATGACATTTCTGAATCATCTGGACTTTCCCTGTAAAACACACAAAAAAGTATTCATTAATCAGCCAAAACTAAAACCAAACTAAGTTGAATTTATAGCACAACAAGCTGGATGAGGACAGCAGTGTCTGCAGTTACTCTCGTTTGTTGATATTCAGCTAATGTCGAAAAAACACAATTTCGCAGTTGCTGTGTTTTCATTAAATAAGAAATTAAAGTCACACATTAATAACTTTGTTCACATGACAAATTGTTCAAAAACATGCAGCACCAATTATAGGCAGAACTTAACATGCACTTAGAAATCCAGAGTCAAGTGAATTTATTGCTAATCGCGGGCAATGTGACTGACAGACTAAAGCTAGAATCTGCCATTATGAGTCAAACTGTGACTAATGTAAAATGAATTAATGAGTCATTACTTGTGCTTTTTTATCATAATTCTCATCTGAAGAGAATGTCGAGTCTTTATCTAATCTGCGATAAATCATAGTATAATTTATTATCTAACGTGTAGCTCAGCGTAGGTGCAATTTGGAGTTGTGGGTGCTTTTTTAAAGCTAGGATCTCTGAGTATACTTAAAGTCTTAGTCCAAGAGTTTAGTGTCATCTAGAAAACACTCCTGCTCATTCTGAAATGTTTTAGTAACAATGCAAGAGCAAAGCTATGACTTTATGTTTAAAGTTAACTAACCAACATCTAATCTACAATAGTTTATATCAAACCCAGATTTTATGGTGGGATACCATCAACTTTTTCAGTTTTCTTATAAAGGAAACTGAAGAATGAATGAAGAATTTGACACTGAATCCATTAGTTTAGGTTTCTTTAATGTACACATCTTGTTGTATTTTTATCTCAACAAACAAACTGTGTTTGTGCTATGAATATCTGAAAAGATTAGTACTTTTTCTCACTAGAACAAACAGTTCCTGTTTGTGTAAAACTGAATTCTTCACCTCATCTTCTTGTGTTAAGTTTTCTCCTTTATTCTTCCAGCTTCTGTTTGATTCACTCTGACAACATAATGTCCAAGGCACAGCTATATTCAGAGCATCAGAGGAGTTATTATGCCTTTGTTGCAGGATGTGAAAGGACCGCCATGTGTGCCGTGGAAGCACAACATGAATCAGGAGTGATTAATGTGAAATGCACTTCAGTGCGTTATTGTCCTGGCAGCGTTCCCGACACAGTTTTACTGGAAAAACCTCTTCTGTTATGAGAATCCAGCGATAGCTTTTGACAGCTAACAGAAAGACAGAAGGAAAGGGAGAAAGAAAGAGAGAATGAAAGAAAGAGAGCGAAAGACTGGATGCTGACTCAGACACACACGCATTTATTGGGTGAATAACACAGACACACACTTTTCCAGCCAGTGTTTAAAGCTCATCTTTAATCTCTCTCTCTCTCTCTCTCTGACACACACACACACGCGCACACCCCCACACACTGATGCTTGTGTGAGTCTTTGTAATGGAGTCAAACAGCTTCGCAGTCACACTGATGACTCTCTCTGATGTAACATTCCTCTGGATAATAACATAATTATAGCCTGAAATCAGCGTACGCCTCCAGCCTCAGACATTGTATATGCACAAACACACCCGCACACGCACACACACCCGCACACGCCCACACACCCGCAAGAGGTATCTTTGTCATGCATTGAAACATTATTGAAATTTTAATCAAAACCTTTGACAAAATGGCCATGGATCTGAATATGAACATACATTTTGGTGTTTATTTACGGTGTATTTCACCTCTAAAATACAAATTTCACCTGGGAATAACATCAAGTCAAACTTTGCTGTTTCACCTCAAAGTTTAACCTGTACAACTTGAGCGCTCCCGGTAAAGACACACACTTGGAAAAAGAACTCAATGACAGTGTAGGTCAGGTGACCTTTCAAATTAAAGCCCAAAGTTTGTTTTTTCCAACAGTATATGTATCACTGCGCTAACTGCAACTTATCAAACCAGCAGGCGAAGAAGAGAAAAACTGAGGTTTATTTCATGTCTTACCTCTGCTGGTTTATGGCTGTAATCTATGCTACAATAACTATTTCCACTTTGCTCCTGTAATCCATTGTTTCTGCGTCACATTGAAGTGATTCCTGACTGCTGGATCTTGGTTTAGTTGAAGTTCGAATGCACATGTGAACGCTAAGTGGACCATAGACCACTCCAAAAACAGGAAGTGGATTATAGTGTGGCATTCTGGGTAAATAGAACCAAAACAAACACGAGAGAGTCTAGCGCTGGTGGGAGACAATGTTTATGGTTCTTTACCAAAGATGAAGCAGAAATCCTGCAGTCACTAAAATCTGATGCCACTGCGTTTTTGTTTATAAGGAAGTTTTGCTCAGTGTCTTCTTCAGAGGTTTTCATTTTGTTTCCTTCAGTGGATCTTGGTGCAGCGCCCCCACAGGGGACAAGGGGAACAGGTTTTTAAAAGGATTGCACACAATGCAGAGTGAAAGTGAACCACAGCAGCTGAAATTGTAACAAATGTTGCAACTTTTCTACGGTACTATCAGGTGTGAAGACGGCCTTAGTGTTGATCTGAATCTGTGTTTGTCAGTGTGCAAAGCAGGACAGGCAAACTGCCACAACTCACAAGGCTAAGAAACAGACAAGAGGGCGATTGTGTTTGCACACCTCGTGGGCACTGGCCTGTCTGTATGTGTGCAATGATGGTGATTGTGCTGACTTTATGGTTGGTATTTTGCTGAATGAAAGGCTATTTGCCAAACAGATCCCAGTGAATCTGCGTCACACATACACACCCACACACACAGCGTCTAGGAAGCCCTGAAAATAGCAAAAAGCTCAGCGAACGCATTAGAGTACGCTGTTCTACGCTGATGTACAGTTTAAATGCAAGAAAATGGGATTAGGCAGGAACTTCATGCTGAACATGAGCCACAACGATGTGATCTACATGTCTAAAGCAGAAAATCAGGATGATGAGGATGATATGGTCATAGTGGCATGAGTGGGAAAAGTGGGAGGACAAAGTTGGTGTTGAATCATGGAAAAAGCCCCAAAAAATGCTATTCTTCTCATATCTTCATCCTAACTTCAGCATAAGAATATTGTTAGCTTTTTAGCTTTATTGTCTGTATTGTTTGAATTTATGCTTGGAATAGTTGTTTTTATGGAGTACCTGCCATTTAGCTTTTTATTTGTTGCTATAGTTGGAGAATTGAAACGGCCTCTAAGCATGACACTGCCACCACCATGCCTGACAGACGCTACTTTTTTTTTTTTTTGCCTTGAGTCCTCCAAACAAACTTCAAACATACATGTACAATTGATGCCTAAAGTAAGAAACCACTAGCAGTATGCAAAAGAATGTTTGCTGACAGAGAATGGGTGTTTTATTTTAAGAGTTTTTGTAAATCAGTGTGTGGAGTAATTTATGGAATGGATTGGATGATGAGCTTAAACAAAGTACAACTATAAACCAGCTTAAAAACTGTTCAAAAAGAAGCTTATTAGGAAATACATTGTATAGGATGCCTGTCTCAAAGACCATAAATGCTATTGCTGATTTTAAAAATGTTTAAATGATTGTGTATTTAAGGATGAGAATGTGAGATTGAAGCGTCATTTGATGTGGAATAATTTAAGAGTTTATCTGGTGTTGGGAGGTTTAAATGTTTGTAAGTTGATGAGTAGGAGAGGGGCAGGAAATCATAAGGTCTTGTATCTTGTACCTGCTCCTTTTCGAACAAATTATGTAAAATTGCATGTCAATGGATATGATAATTAGTTTTTTTTATATTTTCCTCCTTTTTGATTTTTGCCTATTTGAAATAAATAAAAACCAGTTAACAAACCAGTTTGTATGAACTCTTGTCATTCTCCCTAAAGGGGCGTCAAATATTCAGCAAGAATTTTGTCGGAAGCAAAATCATGTCTAGGGTAAAATTAGCTGTAGTTGAGGTGCAGCTTTGATGGATGTTTTGGATGTTTTATCAATTAAAGGCCAAAATGAAACCAGACTTCAAGTGCCTGATGAGTGGATATGAACTTCAGATTACTAAGCTTTAATGGATTCACATGGATTTTTTGTTTAATTCTGTAGGAAGTGGATAAAAACGTAAATGTAGTCATTGTACGAAGGCCTTTTAGTTCACTTGAAGCTGTAAATCTGAGTGAGCGACCCGAATATTCAAATAGGTGCAGAATTTTTTCGAAACCAAAGAGAACAGCGGAGCTTTTGCCTTCGATTTCACTCGACTTGTTTTTCTTTCTGTGCTGCAGTGTGTGAGAGTTCCAACGTCTTCGTATGTTTCTCTCAGCAAATGGAGATGTGGGGGTTGACATGGTTCTCTTAGAGGAGGAAGTCTGTGGTTGGGCCGTTTCTACATATTTTCCCCTTATGAGCACACACACACACACACACACGCGCACACGCACGCACACAACCACACACACATGAACGCATTTTCCTTGTCAGAGCAAATGAAGCTTTCCTTTAAAAGCATCGTTCAGCTTCACAGATGTGGAAGCCATTTCTCCTGCTTTTACACACACACAGAAAAACATTCATTCGAATAAACACAAAACCCACAGTCTCTTGGGGTGCGGTCTCCCCTGCAACCCCGGTGCACTGTGGGTAGTTGTGGTAAAAGAGGTCCTGTGAGAGGCTGTCCAAAAATAGCCGGAGCTAAAATGCAGGAACGTGGAGTTCTTCTCATGCTGTGCATAAAAATCTGATAATCTGTGTTTGTGTGTGTTTTTCAGGAGGAGTGTTTGGTTTTGTTAATTCATTCCTAAATATGTGTTTACATAGATAAAAATATTATCTATAAACTGTTGAGGCCTGAGAAAAGCTGAGCTGCTCTGTCACCGTTTGCAGATTTATGCTCAAATACATTTGCCTTTTCTTATGCAACTTGTGTGTTTTGCTTCTGACAGACTGCGTGGGTCCATTCTGGCAAGTTAGGACAAAACAGGACTTTGAACTTATTTATGACTTTTTCTTGTGTCTAATTTTTTTGCGTGATGCTCAGATGCAAGCGGGACATGACCTTACCAGCCGTACGGCTTTCTCCGTCTTACATCTGTTGTGCAGTCACAGTAAACTCCAGGGTTTTACCACATGACTGATCTGGGCCTTCTTGGTTTTACAATTGCAATTGACCCCCAGTATTTGCAGGCTTTAGGGACCACAGCTGACTACTAGCTAAGCTCCATAAATACTTTCTCCTTTAAAAAGGCTTGTTACTGTCAGTTTTAACAGTTTAAACACCAAATATACCCCAATATGCATTAGTACACACAGTGGAAACTGTTTTAGCACTAGCACAGAAGCTAATATCTGTCTCCGCTTACAGCTAATCAACATCAAGAAAAATAAGTGCCACTCCTGCTTTGCAAAAGTCAGTTGACAGTGTGTCAAATAACATTGTGCCAAAGTATTCCAACTTCCTAAGCTGTAATTTTTTTGAATATTTTAATTATCCACAAATAGGCCGATTTTCTGCAAATAATTTGGAGTTATGTTCCAACCACAAATCCATAGATACTGAACCGTGAACATGTGGTTGTCAACTGTAGGTAAACTGGATCAGAAGTGTACAAAATCACATTTTAATTATTTAAGTACAAACAAAATCATATTAAATACATAGAAAAACTATCACATCTGCATGGAGAGAGTGGGTGATGTTTTCTTGGATCGCTGTTCTATACTTTGTGGTTGCTGAACTATTTCAGGCTCAAAGTTCAACAGTCAGATAATAATTAGCATAATTATTCAAAAACAACAAGTTGAATTGAGTGGATCTTCATCAGTGCAGACAGAGCATCTGCGTGCTATAAGATTAATGAATGTTATCTTTGGTTATTGAAACATTTGATTAGCATTTGCATATATTTAGTTGTGATCCTAACGCTTAGGAAGTTTCCAGCAAGTACAAAACATGCTGAAATCTTTGTATGCAGTATAAGTGTAATAAAGGTGATTAGTCAAATCAACTTTGAGCATCTTTTGGTGAGGTTTACTTTTTTAAATGCCTTTTTACTGTTTTTCTCTGTCTGTTCTTGACTAAATATTTTCACTGTTTTGCGAAATGTTGGGACACAGTTTGGTTGTTCTTACTGGAGCTGAGAAATTCTAGCAAATCCAAACAAAGAAATGGTTCTGTGACGGTGCAGATGTGTGTGGGGCTCCTCCCCCTCCTCATGTAAACACATACTGTATATTTAGTTTGCTTTCCCTCTGGAATTGAGCCATAGAGTGAGTAACACAACCTGGAGGACAAAGACAAAGTCTGCACTGACCTCACAGCGCTGCTGAATCAACAAGAAAACACTTTATAAAAACGAAATCCATCATTATCTGAGTTTTTCCTCTTGCTGTCCTTATTTGATCCAGACGAAGACAAAACAAGGCAGCACAAGGTCAAACAAGAGCAGCTGATTTTTTGTTTTTATATTTTTCTAAAATCTTCTGAAACTTGAGGCAACACCACTGCTTTCATTTTTAACGAGCAGAGAAGAGCCTGGAAACTGTGGAGCAGAACTTGCTGGATAGATTAATGCTCCATTTCTCTCCTTTCCTGCAGCAATGGTTGTAAAAAAATAAGCACCAACACAAAAAACATGTCTAAAAAATTTTGTTGGAAATAAACTAGCTTGTTCTGGCTTGTTTGGTTAGCAACCAAACACGAGTCGGTTTGCAGCCCCCATATTTTACAACCACTATAACAAGAGATTATTTAAATGAGTTTTCTAGCGTTTGCTCAGACTTTCTTGGTTGTATACTTTCAGAAAATCTTTTCTCATATTCTCTCAAATATCATAAACCCAAACGGATCAGAACCACAACCAGTGAAAACATGGTGTGGTGTAAGTCCTAGAGAAAAAAATACAATTAAATTATATGTGATATTTGAGCAGTTAATGTTTATTTATGTCCATAATTCATCAAAATATTGAGCTGGAACTGTAAAAGTCACTTGATAACCAAACTGTTACGCAAGCTGCAGTTCCTTTGACCACATAAATTCAAATTCAGAAAATAAATTTGTTTAATGGAAACATGTCAGTTCTGGAAAAACTCATGTTTTTCAATAAAAAGATTTTACTTGAGGAAGACATTCAAAAAATTTTAATAGCTCTGTTTCAATTACAAATGTGCACAAAACTTTGTTGATATTCTGCTAATGCCAAAAGAACATAATTTAGCGATTGCACTGCTTCCATTAAAAAAGAAACACAATTAAAATCACACATGAATAAGTTTGTTCACACGACAAGCTGCACCATCATCCTCCAACCACTTCCTGTCGTCTTCTTCATTTCCTCCAGCAGCAGCAACATCCGCTTGATGATCATGTGACTCGCGATACAAAAAAAGTGTTTCCATTTCAGTTTTGCGAAATACACTGTCGACACGGCCGAAAAACCACCTCATCCTATGGCAAAAACTGTTTATCAAAAAACATGAGTTCTTTTGAAAATTACCGTGTTTCCATTAAGCTTATTTATTTTCATAATTCAAATTTGTGTAAACCCTTCTATGCATAGTGGACAGCTATCTGAAAGCCATTGTCTCATGTTTCTTATGGAGTTTTATGTTATAAATGCACACAGACCACTTAAGTGGACATGCAATACGCTATCAACTCCTGCAAGTGCAAGAAAATGTTTGTTAAATCCAATACACCATGTTCCAAATTATTATGCAAATTGGATTTAAGTGTTATAAAGATAAATTTTTTTGTTGTGCTATTAAATTTATAGATGGTATTGTGTGTCAGGGCTCTTTGAATCACTGTAATTGATTTCAGAGAGCTGGTTGATTAGTTTGTCTGTGAGCTCAATTAAAGGAAATCTACTTAAGAAGGATGTTCCACATTATTAAGAAGGCCACATGTTTCAAGCAATAATGGAAAGAGAAGGAATCTCTGCTGACAAAAAACATCAGATAGTGTAGAGCCTATGCAGTTCCTGAATTGCCTCTAAGGTGCCTTACTAGTTATTTTCCTGAGTTCAAATATTTTCATTCACATTTAAAATATACAAATTACACATGAAACTGGCAACATTTTCAAGCTGTTTGGTTGCTACACAGGATCAAAATACTGAAATTTCGTATCACCCAGAAAACAAAAGGATCTTTAGTTTTACTTTTTTGTTTATTTGTTTCATTTTGTGGAGCAGTGCAGGTTTTATTCATCGTGATGCTTCAGATGTGATGCGGCGTCGACTAGCAGGAGTCTGTGTCTCTGTCTTCTCAGGTCTATTTAAAGGCGCCTATGATCCTGAATGGGGTTTGTGTGATCTGGAGAGGCTGGATTGACCTACAGAGGCTGGACGGGATGGGATATCTGGAGTATGATGATGAGCGAGCGCAGGTAGGAAATCCTCTCACTCACATGCTGCTTTTACCTTTTTCTGTTCCAGACCTCTGGTTGTTTTGAAGTTTGATCACCACTTGTTGGTTTTTGTGTGCAGCACGAGGATGCTTTGGCTCAGGCAGCATTTGAGGAGGCTCGGCGCAGAACCAGAGACTTTGAGGACAGAGACCGATCACACAGAGAGGATTTAGAGGTGAGGAGGGGTCTGTAGGTTTTCAGAGGTCTGGAGTCTCCAAAGACCAACAGAAATTAAAGAAACGTGTAAATTACTGTTGGATTTATAGCCATGAATATTATATTTGTTTGTTGACTCACATCCACCCAGAACCACACCCAACAGAGAAGGCTCAGTAGTGTTAAATGTATGTTTTACATCCTGTTTGAATAACATAATATAAAATACAGAAAGCCTGTTTCATTTGGAAGTTAAATAAGATGAGCATAGATTAAAAAGTTGTGTGAATCCGCTCTCGTCGGGTGTACTCTCATGAAGCTGGCTAATCTTTAGCAGAACTCTGGTCCATTTCATGTGTTCTGGCTGGCTTTGCAAGACTTTGACTAAAAATAATCTCAGCTTTCATCAAGCTGTGGAAGCTTTGCAAAGGAACAACCTGTGAACGGTACAACCTCAGACTTTAATGCAAAAAAATTGAGATTTTCTGTGATAGACTATTACAAAAGTGCGTTATTTAAGTAATTTAAATGTCAAAATCATGCATTCATCTATAATCACATGATAGAAGGTGCTCCGGTCACATGAAGGCAAGATTTTAAATTTTGGTTTACATCAACTGTGTAAAATTCGAGGCCCACTGGCCAAATCCGGCCCACTCCCAGCATTCATATTGGCCCTCTAGACTCAAGATGGCCGCATAAATAGACGTTTAAAGTAACGGTTATGCGCTTAAATATTACTCTATTAGTCAAATCAAAGTAAGTTTTTATCGTATGCTGCTAAATTATGTAAATTTGAAAAGATTTTTAACAAGTACTCATCAAACCAAGAGAAAGATAAAACATTCCAACAATTTAATGGGTAATGTCATCGATAAATTCTGCCACAAACGGCCCTTTGAGAACATTCAAGGTCTTGATAGACAATGATATGTGAGACAAAAATCAAACTGCGCTTCACCCTGAACCCAAAGTGAAATATGGTGGTGGCAGCATCATGCTGTGGGGAGATGGATGTACCCATATACAGAAAAATCCTGGATGAAAGCTTGTTCATGTATTTTAATGTAATATATATGAATTATGCACTACTTTGAGTTGGCCTATTGCATAAAATCCTACTAAAATACACTAAAGTAGTTGCAATGTGACAAAATGTGAAAATGTTTAAGGTATGAATACTTTTGCACGGTGCCTATATATGTGTACAGACAATAATAAAGCTACAGCACACCTTTCTTTGCTTAGCGCTTTGGTTGTGTGATGTGTGCTTGTGTGCCTTAGCTTTATTTCATGAAATTATTCATTTTTTTCTATTCCAAATTGTAGGTTTAGTGCATGAACAGTTTGACTATATAATCTCATTTAATTTTTTTTTTAACTATTGAATGACTGATTCAGTTTTTGTCAGATACCCCAAAAGCCTCAGAAGGGAAAGTAGTGTATTTAAAAAAAAAAAAAAAAAAAAAAAACATGTAACAATTCAGACTCTTTTATTCAAAACTGTGAAACTTCATTTGTTTTGAAATATGAAGTGTTGTTAAAACTGTTATGTTGTACGATTTAAAAGGCACCCTGACTGCATATGATTACCTGAAGTCACCTCACTTTCCCAGCAAGGCTTTGGGGAGATCAGAGGCATCGATGCGAAGCTGACGCCCTTCGAATGAACACCAAATTGTTTATTTTTTAGGACCCTGTGGTTTCTAAAATCTGGGACTGATGACACACAGAAAGACAGACAGCCAGCAGAAAAGAACAGGGTCTGTGTCCTTCACTTCTCACCACCTATCACACTGTCATGCACTAAACCACATTCTGTGTCTGCATGTGCGTGCGTGTGTGTGTGCGCCAAAGTGCCCTGTTTGTGTCTTTGCATTCACGTTTCTGTCCGTTATTTTCCATATGTGTGTGTTTGTATGTTTGCCTGTTTGTGTTTGGTGTTCAAATATGTGCATGCATTTTTGTATGTGTATTTGCTTTTTTACTATGTTGTAAATAATTAAATTCAGCTGAAAAATGAGGCCATTTGATGAGAAAAACTACTGCAGTTTTAAAGAAGGAAAGAAGTAAAGTTGCTCCGTGAAGGTCATCTTTCATCTGACTGATATCATGTTCCTTCCCTGAGGCTCAGAAAGAATAAGAAAACCTTCTTTCTTCTAACGAATCAATAAAACCAGCAGCATCACCTCCTAAAAAATTCTGCAGTGTGTCAAAAGCTTTGGATTTGGTGCAACAAATTGCTTAGATACAAATTCAGCATCTATCAATGGAGAATGTGTCCAAATCGAGGCTGTTCTCGTCCATCTCTGAGTGCATATGGCGTCCATTGCCAACATGCAGTAATTTAAGGTGACATTGAGCCAACATGGAGGTCAAGAGGAGGAAAACCTTCTGAAAAATATTAAATTACTCAAATAAAGATAGATGTTGCACTCTGACTGAGGTAAAACTAGTTCTGGTTTAGCTTGTGCAGGACAGGCGTGTCCTTTGTAGAGCCCAAAGGGTAAAGCTATTACTGGAGAAATGACAGAACGGCTCTCAGAGGTCTTCCTATTTACATCAGGGTTACTGCTGCCGTAAAGACAACGGTTGAAAATAAAACTTAACCCCAGGCTATTCCTTAGTGTTATAAACCTACACCTACCCTGTGGCACTTGATTACATTACTTTGAGTGTGTGCAACATCGACATCACCCACATAAAGAACACACCCTCTTTGCTTTCTGTGGGCTTAACAGGAAAAGTAGCAGCCAATCGAATGTATCCGTTAACCGTTTTACAAGTCTGGCAGTAATACTGAATGGGTTTGGCTAGAGAAACCGCACAAAAAAGAAGTGATGAATAAAAGTTAATTAGTGACTTAGCAACAGTGGTAATTAGCTTTAAACATAGGGGCAAACTGGTTTCGTTAATAAATCATATCACCATTTACAGCAGCTTTTTCTTTTCACTCATGTAACTTTGTCTCATATTAAAATTTGTTTGTTGATCTGAAACATTAATGTGCCAACAAACTAAATGGAGAACAAATACTTTTCCTCCTCCATTGAGTTCACCAGGAACCCCTCTGTAAAATACCAGTGTTTTATAGTGAAATATGAGATTATCTGAAGGTAATCCCAACTGTAAAGAGCAAAAATCCCAACACAGCAACAAATTCACAACAAAAAGAAAAGATTTAAAGTATTGCAATGGCCCAGTCAAAGTCCAGAGCTGACTGGAACGATGTAGTGAGACTTCATGAAAGTTGTCCAGACACTTCAGCGAATTAAGGCAGCACTGTAAAAAATCATCAACAATTAATCAACAATTAAGTGAACAACTGATAAATTCATACAGAAAACAAATAGATCAGCTAAAAATTGTTATGCAAGTTGCGGAAAAACTGGGGTACTTGATTTTTTCCCTGACTTTACTGACAGACATTAAGGATACACAACAGGCAAATATCTGACTTTTTAATGGCAGTCTGAACGGACCAATTCCGATCTTTTCAACCCCAGAAAATCAGATTTGTGCCACTTTCTTATGTGGAATTAAATCGGATATGTATCCAATAATTTTCAAAGACCACGTCGCCTTTTTCTGACTTTTGTCCTGAGACATGAGTCATAATTTTGCACCAGAAATAGCCAAATGCGATTTCATACAATGTCTTAAAATTATAATTATGAAAGAAATCTGTGTCAATGAAGTGCATCACATCGTAATCCCACCACTTCTAGTTCCAACTACGCATTCAAACAAACTTCTCTAAACAAGTTGCAGTAAGTTGCAGTTGTGCTTTCGTTTTTCTTAGCTTCCTTCATCTTCCTATGATCTTGTGACAATACTGTCCAGTTCCAGCTCCAATTGCTGAATAACTTTAAGCTTGATCGACCATTATTTCTTCTGTAAACAGAGCTCAGACACTTTTTCGCAAACCTCTGTTTGCGGTCGCACTTAATTTGTAATGTGAACGACCAAGCAAAAAAAGAAAAATCTGATCTGAGCATGGAGACCTGCTGTGTGAACGTAGCATAGGTTCACCCTGGACTGCTGTACACTAGTGTCTTAGAGTGAACCAATACTGGTAAACACCATGTCTCTGCATTTTAAAGATGAATTCTTTGGTTTTGTTCAAATTTTTAAGTGTTTCAGCTTTTCTCTGTATCTACATCTTTACCGATAAGTCCTTGCATTCTTGTTTTATCAGTTAACTTTATTAACTATTTGTGCTTACTTAGCAAGTGTGAGCACACTAAAGGGCAAAGGACCGAATACACACCCCTGAGGAACTCCTGTGCTCAGTCTGACAGAGTAGTGGGTCTGACTGGCTACTATCTGTACTTTTTCCCACAGAAAAACCAAAATCGAGCTACAAAGTGAGAGATGTGAGGAATAAAGGAATCGTGCTGAAACTGTTTTTCGTCTTCAGAAGAGACAGGACGGTGTGCAGGGAATGTCTTATCGCTTCATCTATAGAGCAGTTGGAACAACAAGCAAACTGTAGATGGTGGTGGGAGTTTGGCTTTAATGTGTCCCATGACTCAGGCACTCAAAGGCCTTCATTATAACAGCAGTCAGCACCATAAGCCACTAGTCATAAGGAAGGTTATAGAAACCTTCTCAGGTACAAGTGTCAAAAGAAGGGAGCGAGAGTCTTATATAACTTTAAGAACGCTTAAATATTACTGTCTATTTTTGATTGTTGGTAGTTAAACATGCTGGGATTAAAATGACATTTTTAAGCTAATAGTAGAATCTCTGACATTAGAGAAACTAAAGCTGGACAAGGAAGAATTAAAATCTTTAATCACATCACGATTTGTTATCCAAAATGAAGTAGGTGAGTTCGGAGAGTGTTAGCCAGGCGTTGCAGGAAGATTCTGCAGATCTGCTCTGAGTTTTTTCTTTGGGTGTGACTGACAAGTTTTGCTGAATAATTGCACAGATTCTGCCTCTGCATTTCTGTGGTCTGCGCTCCACCTCGCTATGCATCTCTGTTTCTCTGTGACTCTCTGTGTCTTGTTAGCGGCTGATCGAGTTATCTTTGCTGTTTGCTATTCAAAGACTTAGTAACCTTTTCCATCAGAGGAAAGTCAAAAACAGGGAAGCAGATTAGCTTTAGACCAGAAAGGCAATAATTGATGTGGTCTTTATTTATTTTCTGCTTTCCTGTAACCAGCAGATTCCCATCAGCAGATAACATTTCATATGTAAATTTTTATTGAAACATCTGATGACATATCCTCTAGTGCTCATCATACCAACCAGGAAATCTCACTGATTACTGGCGCTACTTTTCCATTCCCAGAATTTTGAAATCGCAATTTCTCTTTCATGTCTAAGGATTGAGTCGAGACTATATTGATAAAATAAACTTCATTGTTCTGTAGCTCAAAAATGTAGGTCAAACAAATTATAATGTTTACATTTCTCTTTGAAGTAGTTGGTTTAATAAAATCTGCGCAGAAAAATTAAGAGGTCAAGAAGTTCTTTGACTTTTTTTAGACTTGTAGTAAAATATTAACGTCTTTTTTGCTTACTAAAGCAGAAGTCGTGTCATTTCAGCAGATTTTCCTTTTTTTTTTTATCTAAAAGCAGTGATGTTCCAATCAACCAAGGTCAGAAGGTAGCTGTCATAGTGATAGATGGTGAAGCTATAGATTAAGATGAAAGCTTTTTAATTTCACTCTGTCCTCTTCAGTAAATGTTGCGTCGTTCTCGCTAAAATATTAAGCCTCAAACTATTTAAACATTCAGCAGTCAGGTACCTAAAAGCTATCGGACCCTTGAAGTGTTGTAGATTTTCAATCCACATGAATATAATCAGATGTAAACACACACACACACACATCCAAGCACTCTGCAGAAAGAGATTTGTCCATAAATGATGAGCCGGCACTGAAAGCATTAATATATCATTAGTATTGATTGCTATCAGACCCCCCATACACACACACACACGCAAGTTCACAAACATATTCAAACGCTTTGCAGGTGCACAAACCTGCAGAAACAGCAAATCTACTCCGATCTCGTCACGATGCGCACGCACATACATACACAAGCTTTGTGAGTATTGAGCTGTGGTTAAGCAGCCCGTCGTGGCCCTGCAGGCTTCCATTTGTGTTCGGATCAATATGAGAAGCTCTCTCCGGCCCCGATGATTAGCACAGACCACTCCCTTCTTCACAAACACTCAGGCTCTCTGTGTCACATTTTAATAACGCTTCCCTAAACTCAGCAGACAAACACACGTCATTAGCTTCTACCTAATGGTTTTTGTGCTTCTGCTTTCCATAAATTGTTGGAAAAAAAAAAAAGATCCCTGAAACCACCTTTCAAACAGCAGATTTTCTAATGTGAAAAATAACAGGAAATAGTTGAGTTGAATTATTGATGCACTTGACCAAAAAACAAAAAAAAAAACATAAATAGTTCATTTGAAATTGTGCAACTTTTTTAAGCGTTAATTGGAGACAGAAACATAAGTTACAAACTATCCACAAGGTTTTATTTTTCCAAATTCAGTTGGGAATGAGGTTTCCATTCTGAACGGGTGTTTTTATTTTTGTTTTTAGACAGAGACGTGTGCAGACATTACTTAGGTTTTCATCCTTCATTGAGTTTGACACTTTTTTCACTCATTTTCAGTTCATTAGCTGGAAGTTTAGAAGACAATCGAATTTTGTTTGTTCACCTAATGAACCCTTCAGGCATTTTAAAGTCATAAAGGTCCAATTTGTTCTTATTTGTTCACTTCATTTGAAAATTAAGATAATTAAATAAATCTTAGATCTAACACATTTTGACATTGACCAAATAAGATTTTAGCTGCAAAAGAGAGAATAGCATCTCGCTAAAAACATAACTCACGAATGATCGGATTCCTCTTTTACTTCAATGGTCAAATAAATGTTTAGTTTAGTTTTATTGCCCTTATTTTATTAATCCCTGCAGAAACAAACAGTAACTGTTAGTCGATTAAACTATTACTTAATTCTTAAGCTTACACTGACTTTGCTTTTTTTCTACCCTAGTCTACTTCATCTACCTTATCTGTCTTTAGCAGTTCAATTGAGTTTATTTATGTACAACTAAATCACAAAAAATGTTGACTAAAGGCACTTTACAAAAAATATGAATCAATTCAATCATACATACATTCCAGTTGATCCAACACGCCTTATTTGAGCATATTTCAGCTCCTTTTTTCATATTTTTATAGTGTTTGCATACCATAATAGGGTTTTTTATTCTGATGGAGACAGTAGCTATTAGATTTGGTTTGTTTGTTTGGTTTGTGTTTTACGGATGATATTTTTTTTCTTTGCACGGTGGTAGACTGATGATAATTTGAGATTTGGGGAATGGAAGGCCATGTTGAATCACACAGCAAATCCACAGAAGAATGTCTGGAAAAATAAAACTCAAACCAGGTTCTAAAGCTGATTGCATGTTATTTCCAGTGTATAAACTTTTCCATTGTGTCAGTGTTTACTAAGCAAAGATGGAAAAGATTATGAAGTTGAGAACTTCTCCCATTGAAACACGTTTCTAAAGGATGGCACCTTGAGCTGCAGCTCAAACCTCTCCTCAGTTTATGTCTGGAGTGCAATCTGGAAGATACTTTTAACCGTTTGAATCTAGAATTTCCTTCTTTTGATAAGGATCAGTATCAAGATGAGGGTCAAATATAAACACGGAGATAAATTGAGAGCTTTGTGTTTTAGCTTAATACTGTTCACTGCAAATATCATATTACACTTTAAATAAAACAAAACTAACTTACGAGTCACTTTTCTGCAAGAAATATGAGGTATGTTTTAACAGAATTGATATTCAAGTTAATAATTCTTGAGTATCAATCAAATGTACTGAATCCACTGGTAGAATGTTTCACTTCTAACGAGACATTTTCCCATGGTATAAGTAAAAACTATTCCAGTGGCACTAGTACTTTATGAATATTCAATAATTAGTTATTTAAAATAAGCTCCTATATCTTGCTGAAAAGTTACTTGTAAGTTAGATATTTGCTGTAGAAAATGAACCAAAAATACTTTGCTTGAAGCAGAGAATGACCCCAATTTTTCTTCATTTCTGCATCTCGGTTTAGGTTTTCCTAAGAGTTGCTGTATTTGCCTTATGTATTATGTATTGCCCCAATGTTCTCTGTCTTCTGTAGCAAAAAATAAATAAAAACTCATTATAAACAAATTCAACATAATACTCCGCTGAACAATTACAAGTTGTTTGTTGCAACTCTGCTTTGATCCAGGAGTCATGTGACTGTAACTGAGCCACATGTGAATATCTGAAAGCAGCAGTTTTAATTAAACAACTGAGGAGCCAGTCTGGCTGCGTGCAGTGAAAATGGAAGCATGACATACTGGACGTATGCGCGCGCGTTAGGCCTGTGTTAGTGTGTGTGCATGTGACTGCAAGTGTGTTGCTATTACGGTGAGTCACTGAGATGACACAAACTGCATTCCTCTTGAGCTAAGCAACCCC
Organism: Girardinus metallicus; assembly: GCA_903067095.1. NCBI lineage: Eukaryota > Metazoa > Chordata > Actinopteri > Cyprinodontiformes > Poeciliidae > Girardinus > Girardinus metallicus. Next base: position 30,120 of record CAEGAE010030436.1, on the reverse strand, counting down.
TCCACTATCTCTGTCTGCATTTCTGTCTGCTCCCAGCTTCACCTTCTCCTGCACCTTCTCACCTCTATCACCCGAGCCGTGCCAAATCCCCCCAGCCATCACTTCAGTGTAAACATACAACCACAAGTATTTTTGTTACGGCAGCCGAGGGTCACACCATGGCCTCGCAAACACTATCCCACCACACCGAGTCAGGAAATATTTTTAAAAGTCTTCTCATGCTGACAGCCTCTGATGATGACCTAACAATCAACTTTGTGAGTGTGTGTGTCTGCGTGTGTGTGTGTGCGGGTGTGTGAGTGAGTGTGTCGGCCTGCAAGTCTGCCAGTTTATGTGTCTGTTTGTCTGCCTGCTGCTGTATTTGTCTGTCTACCAGATACCTTGACTAAAATAACATCAGTGTGTAAAAACGGGAGTAAGCGATGCGTTTCAATGCTGTTTTGGCTCCATCTAGTGGCAATAGAGGGTACTGCGAATTCTGTTATGCTTAGTTTAGTTTGAAACCAGGAAACGTCTGCAGTATGCAACTTTAAAATTATATATATATATATATATATATACATAGCTATTTGCTAAAATTATAGCTATGTCCTGACAGTATGCTAATGAGATGGATAATTTGTGAAAAGATCAATCTCCACCACCTCCTCCCTGAGCTGCTATTGCTGTCTGAGGAAATGCACCAAAAACAACCAATCAGAGCCCAGGGGGGAGTCTTAGCGCTGTCAATCAACCTTATGAACATGCTGCTAAAGGAAGAGAAACAAATTACTTTTACAAGGAAGCTGTTTATCTGCTGTCATCGGTGGCTATGCTAACTAGCCTTAGCATTTGTGCAGGCTATGCTAACTACAGTGTCTCAGAGAGCAAGGGGGAACGGTTTCAGTAAATATGAAATAATTATAAAAGTTACATACTGCAGCTTTAATGTCAAACAGTGAGATAAAAATGCAAATCAAACTGTTTTTTTTTTTTATAAATTAGTCAACATGTGTACTATTTTTGAATGCTGTACTTAATTTATTGTCTTTTCTCTTTAATCCTTTTTTTGGCTATCATCCTCTTTTTTTCTTGCCCTCCTCCTCCTCTTTTCCTCCTTCATCCCTCCATCCCTGTCTCTCCCCAGTCCAGACGACAGCAGGACCCCAGCCCTGGCTCAAACATGGCCAACGCTGACGTGGAACACAAGATGCGCTGAGGATGGAAGAAGGAAGAACAAAATGGAAACCGAAGCAGTTTGTTTGTTGTTCGATTTCAACGCAGTCAGCATGAGACCGCATTCATTGGCCAGTTGTTTTCCATTATTCCTCAAAATCGATATATTTTTCAAACTTTTGAATGCAGACAAAAACAAAAATGGAAAATTAACAAAAACGATTTAAAAGAAACCAAAGGCTTAAGCAGGAATGTCTGGATGAAGAAGGAAAAAGAACAGTTATTGAAATTTTGACTTAATTTGGAGAACTTATGTAAAACGTTGATAATGAGAGAAAGAGGAAGAGGTGAGAACAAGAAGGAGCAGAGAAAAGGTAGAAGTCATTGTGGCTCAGGGTCACGGTCAGGGCTTACGTTCACAGCATGAATCAAATGTGAGGTTTCAACAGTTCATGATGTTAAAATCTATATATATATATGCATTTTTTCAGTGTTTCAACACCTCATGTTTGCTGATATGCTTGTGAAAAACTTCCATTTTATCAACTTAATTTCTTAAAACCTGCTGTTTTCTGAGACCAAAGTTCACTTTGCTGGAGGAAGGGAGGGAGGGATAAAAATAGGAGACTTAAAAAATTGTAGAAAGGCAAACCAAAGACATATTTACCAGGCTGGACGGTTAAGAAGTGTTTGCTTTGTGTAAATTTAGATTCATTCAAAACATCACAGGTTCTGTAGCCACAACCTGAAGGCTCTAAATATAGAAAGGAGATTTAAATGTCCTTCGTCTTCCGAGAGGTTTTGCACTATGTGATACAATCAGTCTTGATCTCCACATTGCTCGTCTTTTTATTGCATGAAATCAAACATGGGGCTTCCTTTGCTCTTTATTGCTTGTATCGCAGCCTCTCTATCTTAGAGTGCTCTCTGTCTGCTCTGACCAGGAACAACTGGGTGACTCAAAGTCTGGTGTTCAAAAGGTTTTAACTTTTAAATAAAATCTTTTTCTTCCTTTCTATTATTCTAACAAAGCTGCAACATAATACTTACTTCCTTATGACTTACTTAAAAAGAACTTCAACACAAAATTAAAGCTTAACGGTTATTGTGGGGTTATGTGGAGTAGCTATTGGCAGTCAGAGTAATCATAGGAAGGGATCTCGGTTGACTGTTGTTGGCTTGCAGTTTTTACTATAATGAATAACTTTCCTTCAGTTTCCTGAAGAAAATTAAGGATTCACCTTAATTGTTTTCAGAAACGCACTGCTTTCAGCTGTGCAGCTGTTTCCACGTCACTTTGAGCAAAACCCAAACTCCTAAATATGGAAATAACAACCAAAAATGATTTTCTGTTTCAACTTGCACACATTAGCAAGTCTAGTTGGAATGTTTACTGTTGTGTTTTAAATACCAGAAGCAGCTCTCTAATACCAATTAATCAATAATATTATGATCAGGAAAAGGAGCTGATACTTTATTGGATCGAGTGAACTCTAGTGTTTCCTCAAATTAAACAGCGTTTTATTTTTACAATCAGAAATTTTGTCTTTAGTTGCTATTAGTGATGTTTAGTTTGACTTCTGCATTACAAGTACAAAGTGTCATAAGTGCCACTTTTGTATATCTTAATATTATTAATGTAAAAATGGAAACAAGCATTTGATACATAGATAAATGTGCAAATATTTTGGTGACAATAATTGAATAAATACTGAAATGATAATTAAACCTAAACTTTGAAGCAGTTGAAATATCAGTTTTGGTAATAAATTAAGGATTTACTTTAATCCCCCATTAAATAAAATCTTCCAAGCTGCAGCTCAAATATTGTTTGCTCATATCAACTCATCACAACCCCTATTTAGAAAAAGAACTACCTTTCATATTGAGACAGGTAAAAAGAAAGTTTAAAAGTTAAATTCATGAGATATAACAAACAAAATGATTGTTGTGAAATCCATATTCTCAGGTGAACTCAGTGAAGTCCAAACGCCGCAAAGCCAAACATTTAATCCTAAAATATTCTAACACAATGGACCGAGATCAAGAAAAGCATATAATGTTCTGTGAAGTGGTGATATCTGTGAATGAAAATCCGTTGAGTGATCATGAAGCTCGGTTTTTCTCGGCTCGCTTCACATTAATCACAGTTTGCTCCTACAGAAAACTGAACTGAACTTACGAACTGGTTCGGTTCCTAACTGAACCAGAATGAGCATGAATAACTCGTCAGAGATGCATTTAGTTCTCGGACTCCACGTCACCCAGATGCTCCTCGTCTTTGCAGGGCCGTAAAAAGCCTGAGTGCAGTTTGCTTTTCCCTGTCCTGTTACAGCACTCGTCTGTTGAAGCCATGTGTTTTCCTGTATGTCGTCACTTTCCTTTTGTTGTGTGAAAGTCAGGATGTTTACTTTTTATATTTCTCTCGTCTCAGTAGGAGTTTTTAGTCCTTTTCTCAGCTTAGACCTGAAGCAGCTGCAGGATATTTTGTGTAAATCAAAAAAAAGGAAAAAAAAAAAAAAAGAAAAGCATCTCCAGAGAATTGGGAGGTTTGAGGACTTTTGTTGCTTTTTTTATGTACTCTTTATTAATGATTTTTGTATTGTTCTATTTTTTTAAATAAATCCACCTGAATGTGGATTGAGTCAAGTCCTGTAATCAGAAAATGTTTTACACTTTGTGGAATGAACGGTTGTATTGCCTTTGGCTCTTTTAAGTTTGACTTATTTAGATAAATGTAGACTCATAATGGTTCTTGTACAGTTTCAGCATTTTAATGAGCTTTACAAGAAATTAAACAAAACAAACATGATAAGCTGGAGTTCGGATTTCCAACCAAGTTTCTTCAGGTTCTCTCTGCAAATACAGCCATAAAATCAACTCAGGGTTCACAACAGAAACAACTTAATCCGATATAATAATACTTTACTCCAGCTTTTAAAATGGTAAAACTTATTGGCTCGATTGTGTTGTTTCTTCTGGCAATCAGGTGATTTATTCTTAGCTGGTTCAGTAAGTAATTAGTCAAAAATGTTTCTAAAATCCTTTTTTTCTGCGTGAACCTGCAGGATGGTGAGGAGTGGTTTTAAGGTCGGTTGTGGTGTTTTTAGCTTAAAGGAAGTAAAGGAGAGAATGTTGATGTCATTGTGTGAGTTAAATGTATAAAAATACAAGCAGAGTCCATTAATTAAACTGGAAGGTTGATTACTAATTCTCTAATGTCTCATGTTTAGAGAATAAATTATATTGTTGTAAAAATGGAAATATAATGAGGAGGGAAAAGGTTCTTAAGAAGCAACCTTTTCTTGTGATGATTTGGTCTATTTAAAGGAAATTTGTTTGATTTATACTTGGAAAATGAGAAATTCTACAAAAATAAAATAGAATAATAAAATTGTTACAAATTCTCTGAATTGAAGCTTTAAAATCAAATCATAAAACCTGGAAGAAAACTGAGAACTCTCCAAAGAAAAAACTAATTTGCTTTTAGGTTTAACAAAAAATTTAAAACTCAATCTTTTCTCCACCACTTGTACCAAGTGAACTAGAATTAAAAAAAAAACTAAAGCATCAAATCCATCCTTTCCTTTTCTTAATGCAGGCATTAAGTCAAACCATTAAAATATCATTTTTCTTTTCTTTTCTACATTATCTGTTACTTTTTTTAACTTATTTATATGTTAGAACGACTTGGATGTTTTGTAGCTTGAGTAAACCTCCTTGCATTTCTCTCCCTGTTTGTGTGCTCTGTGTTTTCATCTACTTTAATGTGGAACTTGTCCTCTCAGAGGAGTTTAACATATAATATGAGATATTCATTTCAAAATGTTGATTGTTTATCACAATAAATGTGTATCAATTCCTCTATTTGCCTTCAATGTTTGCTGTTTTCTTTCCAATATATTTATTATTTTATTTTGATGTTCAAACCATAGAAAATTATTTTATAAATAATATAGATATAACATATATAATTGCATTTATCTGGATTATATGTGTAGGGATATTTATCCCTTAGTAATAAACACAAATAATTGAAAAAGTACTAAAATAATAATTTATAATTTATAATTATGAAGTTTCAGATTTTATTATTTATTTCATAAATAACTGACATAATAAGTGAGTATGGATACATTCCTTATTGACAGCATTACATCTAACTTATTATTTATGTAATATTTATTCAATAAAGATAGGATTTTAATATTTAAATGAAATAAGTATCTAACTTATAAATATAGGCCCCTCTATATATCAAATTAGAGTAAATTATTTTTACAGTTTTTAATGTAAAAAATAATTTACATTATTTTTTACAAGCTGTCAGTTAGTTGACTGACAGCTTCGTCTTGTGTGTAATTCCAAGTTATTACATATATAAATATTAATGTAAGTTTTTATTGATGTATTTATAAGTTATAATTGTGGACATTTTACTCCCCTACATTAAATCAGGGGCTACGACTATTAATATGTTTATGTTTTTCCTGCCTACGCAAAAAAAAAAAAAAAAAAAAAAAAAGCACACTTAGAAACGTGCGAGTGACGTCATCACGTCAGCCTATGACGTTCTCCAAGCACGGGAAGTAGAGCTATCAGCTGATTCCGCTGGCTGTTGTTGATGTCTGAAGTTGATGTTGTCGCTGCGTCTCTTTCTCATCGGCTCCTCAACATTGGCGGACTCGGTGACACGCTGAGGAACGGACACGGCAGCGGCCATTTACCGGGCAAAGGGACGCGTCACGTCGCGTGGAGGTCTGAACGTGCGTCCCCGGCGGACAGCAGCGAAGCTAGCTCCTGAGCTGAAGGCAGAAAAATAGCAGCGACAGCCCACGGCGTCTCTTTGTTTCAATCCCAAGCAGGATAATAACTTTCTCTCGCTTGACTCAGATATTTCTGTTTGCATATCCGTTATTTATTTTTATAGTTATAATTAGTAACCAGGACACCGTCAGGGGCAGCTAATTGGTTGGCTAACGTTAGCTTGCAGTGCAGATTAAACACATTTTTAGATAATTTTCCCCTTTCGTAACCGCCCGACATTCACAGACACGAAACATAACGGCTGTATTTGGAAAGGGAATAATCGTCAGAGTTGCTATGTGTTTATTTTCCTCTGTACCATCTGTTGTGCCTCTCCAGAACAAGTTGAACTGATCTCTGCTCTGCAGCGTGTCAGGTTGTTTTTATTGATTTTTAGAGCTCATAAACAAACTGTTGGTTGACTGACAGCTTCGTCTTGTGTGTTTTAGGTTTGCTGGCAGGTTGCGTCATTTGTTTATCAGCAAATCTGTCAGTCCGTGCTGGATATTTCTGCTATTTTTATGTTTTAAACCGTTTTTCCATAGGTAGAACACTTTTATACCTCTTCTTTGGAGCTGATTTACGAGCCAGGACAAATATCATGAGATAAGGAAGGACCCGCTTTGATGCGCATGAGTTTGGCAGCTTTACGTGAAAAAAAGTTGATAGTTATGATTTAAAACAGGACGCTGGAAGTGCATTGAGAAGTCGCTGTGATCAGGGAGAGCCAGCAGAAACAGAGGCAGGGTCCCACAGAGTGCTGAGGTGAGGTGAGCTGCCCCAATGCTGGATCTGGAGGTGGTGCCTGAGAGATCACTAGGAAATGAGCAATGGGAATTCGCCTTAGGTGAGTGTCAAACTTTCGAAACAGGATGAAGTGATGTGACGAGGTCACTGAATCAATAAATTAGGATAGTACTAGCTTTATTTCCATAATATAACTCAAAAGAGTAATTAAAATAGTCTTATTACACACAGAGTGATTTATCTTATTTCTGTGAATTTGTGATAATTGCCTGAAAAATTTGACAGTTGGATTTAGTCGCCTTCCTAAAATAATGGTGATGTCATTTTTGCCAAAAAATATGACATTTGCAGAAAAAAGAAAATCACCAACTGCTTATTGTGAAAAGATGATTTAGCCAAAAAATAAAAAATAAATCACTTTTAGCAAAAACTGGCTTATGCTGTTATTTTAGGAAAGTGATAACTAGTATAGAAGGTTTTTAATAGAAAAATGTAACGTTGTCTAGTGTATAATTTTCTAAAGTTTTCAGCTTTTGACCCTCAAATTTAAAATGTTAAAGGCTCTTGATTCTGGCTCTTGGTTGAGCATGCAAAATTTTTTGCTGAGTTAGTCAAAATAACAAACAAAATTATTACCAGCAGACATTGTATTGGGCAATATATTGCTCTTATTTTTATTCATGACCAATTTTTTAAAAAATCTTTTATAACGTGTATAGAAGACATTTGATTTTCTTATTTAGGTTAGTTGGCCCCGCAGCTTTTTGTGACCACAAATGGGATTCCGACCCCAACTTTAGGAAATGCTGGTGTAGTTGACAATCTTATGTCCAGAATGTGGGTAAGCCAAAGTGTTTAAGACAATCTCTATTCATGGAATGCTGTATGGAAAGTTAAATGGAAGGAAAAAATGTAGTTAAAAAAAAAAACATGCAAATGTGACAAGGATAACAGGAGCCTTGAGAGCTGTTCCTATTCAGTCATTTGGTGGCGATTCACCAGATTTAATAATTTTTTTTTTTTTTTTTTTTTAATTTGGCTCATGTTTTGTAATTTTTTAATAAACTGGATTGGGAATTTTAATCTATAAGATGTAATAACCAAAACCTGTAATAAAACTTGACGTATCACTCTGTGTGTAAGGAGCCTTTATAATACACAAATTTTGCTTTTTGAATTGAATTATTTAAAGAAATTAACTTTTCAGTTATATTAATTTACCTAATTGTACCTGTCTGTCTCAATACACCTCAGTATAAATTGCTCTTGTCTCGTAAAGTACCTTAAGATTACATTTACTTTGAAATAACTAATGAATGACCTGAATTAGCAGCAATCGGATGACTCCACTTTCAGGACTTTGTAACAGTATTCCCCTCTTACGTGTGCATGTCTTTATTTTTACAGGGATGCCATTTTCCCAGGCCATCTCTATCCTCCAGAAACACTGCCGTATAATCAAAAATGTCCAGGTGCTATACAGCGAACAGGTGAGCCAGCTGCAGCTCTGCTCATAGGGCCTCTGTTGGTTGTGTAACCTTAATAAAATGTTAATCAGCTTGCAAAAGAATTTGGCAGCTCTGAAAGTCTTGCAGACTTTCTGCATTTTCAAAAGATTTATTTTGAAACTAAATCTTTGGTAAGATTGTAAGCATTCAGTTTACTGATATTAAAGGTGGTTTTGATAAATTTTAATCTTAAGTTTACTGACATTCTTTCTCATTTTTTTTTTTTGTTTATGCACACATTCTCATTCCAGTTTTAGTTAGTCTGACCTATGAATCATTTCAGTTAAGTTGAAGCTTCTTGTGTGACTCTATGCCAAAAAATGACACATCCCGGTTTATTGTGCTGCTCATTTAGAAACATGTAGAATGCAGGAAAACTATAAATTGTTAGGCCTCAGAAACTTAGAAATTATGCCTTAGGAAACCTTGTTTTACTTTTTTCAGCATTTAATGCACCTTTGGTACAGTGAAAATCAGTTTCTACTTTCTGTCATTCAATCAAATGTGTAAAATCTGCACCGATCATATTGGTGAACATTCCAATAATCATGCAACAAATAATTAAGTGTGTTTCTGTCTGGGGTTTACGGTGAACAAAGAACCCAGATAATAACTAGTTTATTAGGCTTCAACTAAACAAAATTAGCTTAATTCTTAAAGTTAGATTGCTTGTCTGTTTGCAACTGTTATTTTGTTGTGTGACCTGTATTTATATTATTTATCACTTTCCATTTTGGACTCTCTGTAACTAAAATCAGTGGGAAAAAAACCCATCTTGTGCATTTAAAACAGTCGGATAAAAGAAGCGACTAACAAAAACAGTTTATTACCAAAAAGTTTGACTTTTGTGAACACAGTTAATGCAAAGACCATGGGGTTTAAAAAGCAAGAAAAATGTAAAAAAAAAAAAAAAGTGGAGTTTTATTTTTGTTTGTTTTAAAGAAACTATGACCGGGATTTCCCATTGTTCCTCCAGACACCACTCAGCCACGACCTCATACTGAACCTGACCCAGGATGGGATTAAACTGCTGTTTGACGCCACAAATCAGAGACTCAAGGTGAGAATGGCTCATTTAGCACAGATATCAAACTCCCATTGTAGCCCTGACCTTTGCCACTTACCGCCTGGCTGGATTTATGCTTTCACATATTAGGTGATTGAAGTGTACGACCTGAGTAAAGTCAAGTTGAAGTACTGGTGAGTAGAAGGATTTTTACAAACATGATAATGTTAGACTTCTGCTTCGTCCTACGTCCATATCTAAGTCGTTCTTGTTGGTTGGTAATAAGTCTGAGCTATAAAATCCACAGGGCCACTTTCACAGCTCAGTCATCGCTCCCTCTGAGTCCCACAGCTGCTCAGTCATGTCACAGTAATTGAATCTGTTTGTGTTAATGTATCTGTTAGATTAGGCCTCTGTTATCGTCTCTTCCTGCTGAGCCACTTCCAGTTGCTCTCAGTCGTTCTTTCTCTAATGCAGCTCTTTGCCGTATGAATGCTGACAGACCCAACATGCTGCGTTTGTGTGTCCTGTCTTTTAGTGGAGTCCATTTCAACTCTCAGACCATCGCCCCCACAATAGAGCAAATAGACCAGTCATTTGGAGCGACTCACCCTGGAGGTATTTAATACAAAGATTTTATTCACATATAAACAACTTCTAATGTAGTTTAATGAACGTTGTCTCCTTTTGTGCAGTTTATAATGCTGCAGAGCAATTGTTCCATCTCAACTTTCGAGGACTTTCCTTCTCCTTTCAACTGGATTCGTGGAATGAAGCTCCAAAATACGAGGTAAGAGCGGCCGGTTCCCTTCAGCCTGTTAAAGAAGACTTAAGGACCAGAGCCTGGTGACTTAAGGTGCATTCACCAGCCTGGTTTAAACTGCTTTAATCCAACTGTGATGCACTGCAAACACTGAATTTTACCAAGTGTTTTTGGTCGAGTAGTGCAGATATCTCAGTACACTTTTCAGGAAGTTATAGGAGCTTGTTTTAAATAAATAATTCCTTAAAATTGATTGAAAAGTACTATTTCCACTGGCGGAATTTTTTCACTTACAGCAAGACATTTTTTTAGACGTTACAAGCGAAATAATCTCCCAGTGGAACTAGTGTTTTTTCATTAACTTTAAGAAATTATTTACTTAAAATAGGTTCCTATTTATTGCTACTTGTAGGTTATTTTAGTCTTTTTTAAGTGTACTGAGATATTTGCACTAGAAACTACACAAAAAATACTTGGTACGATTTTGTTTTTGCAATGTACGGACCAAAAAAGGCAAACTCTGGTACGCCTAGAAACCTATGTGTCGGTTCGGTTGAAATGAACTCTGGTGCTGTTTGAATGCATATGAGAACACTAAGCAGACTGGAAACCGCTCCAAAAGCAGGGAGTGGACTACAGTTCAGAGCATTCTGGGTAAATGGTCTTTTACCAAAGACAAAAGAGGAATCCTACATCTGCTAAGATTTGACGCCACGCCATTTTTGTTTACATTTTGTGAAGAAGGAAGTTGTGTTCAGTGTCTTCAGAGGCTTTCGTGTTGTTTCCTTCAGTGGTTTTGGGTGCAGCGCCCCCACAGGCGAGGAGGATGGGAACAGGTTGCTTAAAAAAAGTCAAAAAAAAAAAAAAAAGGGTTTGACACAGTGCAGTGTGAAAGAGAACAGCAGCAATTGAAAATGTAACAATGATGCAGTTTTGGTCCCCAATGGAACAGAATCTTCCAAACTGTCAGGTGTGAAAACACCATGAAAGAAAGAATCTTAATGCATATACTCTGAGCTCAACTGCTGTGTGTGAGGCTTTTTTCATACAAGTCAACATTAGTTCAGATGTGGCATCTTATGGCTAAGAATCATAATCCAAACATGTCCCAACTAGGGCTGCAAGTAACGATTATTTTAGTATTCAATTATTCTGACGATTAATCAATAAATCAGATTATAAAAACTAATGTATTCTGCAGACTGCAGAATGAGGCTGCAGGGCATTTATCTCCATTTACTCTCTGCTACTGGTTAACTGGGGTTACATTTGACCACTTAAGCCATTTTTATACATTATAAATACATTAAAAGATGTAATTAAACAAATTAGCAAGAAAGTAAACATTTTATTGCCTAAAGTGCAACAACGTAGCATTCCTCTAGTTTACTCTTTTTTTTTTCTAACCTAAATGCAAAATATACAAATGTTTTGGCTTAATTAGTATGCTGAGTGTTTTATTCTTGCAAATGACCATTTTGAAGTCGTATACTTCAGTTAAAATAAGTCTATTCCATCTGTGATCGATTAGTGATGATTAATTTGATTAATTGTTTTAACACAAGACGCATTGATGTCAGTCCCCATTACACCTCCGGTATATTATAGAAAAATGACATTTCATGTCAGAATAACTCCTGAATGGACAAATAAAATTAATTATTTGCTACATCACTATGAATTCAAACTTTCATACCTCGTAAAAATGTAACATTATGCACCAGCTCACTAGCTGTGTTGTTGTTTCATCCTTCCTGCAGATTCCACATGGAGCCATGGTCAAGAGGATGCACATCTACTCTGGCAACAACCTCCAAGAAACAAAGTACATAATGACCACAACACTTCCATGTGGCCCAGCGACCTTCCTGCTAGAGCACATTAATGCGTTTATGTCAAATCTAATCAGGAGAAAGTAGGCAGCAGCAGAATAAGTTTTCAAACCAGTTCAGACTGGAATGTTTCCTGTGTTTCCTCAGAGCTCCTGCGATGCCGTTGGCTTGTTTTATGGGCAACATCTTTGCAGAGTGTGTTGACGTCCTGAGGGATGGGGCGGGTCCTCTGGGGCTCAAGCTCCGCCTACTCACGGCAGGTAACGCACCTGAAAGACTGAAAATGACTGACTGTCGTCAGTCTGCTGCTTTTTGAAGCATCCAAGTGCAAAAACTTTTCCAGCCATATTGTTTGGAATATTCCATTAGTTCTATTAGTTAAAACTGACCCTATTAATATATTTGGTTAGCAGACAACAGGAATTCAATTTTATAGTTTATAAAAGTTTATAGAACTGATTTTATAAGGTAAAACATCAGTTCCTAGTAAAGTTCAATGAAACTCTGATTATAAACAGTAACAGAACCTGCTTGATTCATCTCATGTGCAGTTTTGGATCGGAGTTCAGTGAATATTCTGTTTATTAAATATTCTAATAGACAGATTATCTAATGATACTGATGCTGTATTAAACTGAGGATTGAGAAAAACAGGACTAGAATATTTTTGTAACTTACTTGTGTGACTGACTCCGTTCCTGCTGCAGGTTCTGGGCTCGGTGGGATGGCTGATGCTAAGGTCCGGTACCTGGAGAGGAGCATCTTCTTTGGAGACTCCTGTCAGGACGTTCTGGGCGCTTTGGGCTCGCCGCATAAAGTCTTCTACAAATCTGAGGATAAGGTCAGAGCTGCTTCTCCTTATGAGAGTCTTATGAATCTGTATTGCATTCACATTGCTTAAGTAAAATGAAACTTGAAATCAAAACCTTTTCCTGTGTGTTTTAGATGAAGATCCACTCTCCGTCTCCTCACAAGCAGGTTCCCTCTAAATGTAACGACTACTTCTTCAACTACTTCACCCTCGGAGTGGTACGTGGGTCCAGCCTTATAAAATGTTGGCAGCATGGCTCCAAACATTTAATGATTTTAATGTTGTAATTCTGGGAACATAGAGATGTAAATTGCAGTACTTATTTTATAGATTATTTTGACAATTATTCGCAAAAACAAATTATGTTTATGTGTGTGCAACGCATTCTGCAGATTTTTCTTTTAACTTATTTCATACAATATTAAAAATACAATTATTGTTATTTCAATAATCAATGAATCTGTATCATTAACAACACATTTTAATACGCTGCCATCCCAGCTGGTGTCTTTTAGGCAACATGAGCCTGTGTTGCCCCTCTCTGTCATTTTCGGAGTTAAACAGATGTTTATCCAGTGACCTTTGCGGGTCACTGCCTGAATTCCCCGGAGCGGTTTGGGCAGCCTGCCCTGGGAAAGTAAACAAGCTGAACTCATCTGGCGCTACTGCAGAGATGAGCTAAAAACAGCAGCACAGCTCGTCCCCGTGTGAGGCTGCAGGGCTGCGTTGATCTCCGTTCACCTTCTGCTACTGGTTAACTGGGGCTACAGCTGATCGATGGGTTGGGTTGTGTTGTGTTTCAGGACATCCTGTTTGACTCGACGACCCACCTGGTCAAGAAGTTCGTCCTCCATACGAACTTCCCTGGGCATTACAACTTTAATATGTAAATATTTCCTGTTGTCAGATCCACCTTTTGTTCTTTTGTTACCACCTCTTCTATACCTCAGCTTTTATCATATTAGTCCTGTTGTTGCGGAGTTTGATGTGATTGATTATTTCTGCTGACCCAGATACCATCGATGTGACTTTAAGATCCCGCTAGTCATCAAAAAAGGTGAGCTGTCCCTCGATTGGTCGGAGTTTTAATCTCTGTATTTGTGCTTTCATGGGATCTTTCTTCAACCTGTGGTTGTTTTCTGACTCTTCAGAAGGAGCAGACTCTCAGACGAAGGATTGCATCTTAACCACCTACAGCAAGGTCAGTTATGAGAAGAAAGATTAAACACGGCCTCCTCTGAAATATTAAAACAGTTTCTATCACAGTTTGGATATTTTGATTTTAAGCTTTGTATCCTGTTTTTTTGTATGTTTTTTTTTAACTACACATTTAGTTGGATAAGAACTTTTAAAAAGTCAATGATTGGGCTGGAAAGTTTGTCTTAAGTCAGTAATTCCTTAATATCGATTACAGATTTTTTTATCTATAACAAGACAACTAGTACTTTTCCATCAATATTATAGGAATTATTGACCTAAAACAAAAGTTATTGTAAGTTGGTTTTGTCTGTGTACTAACATATCTGTTCTAGGAACTAGACCAAAAATACTTCATAAGGTTTTGTGTTTTTGCAGTGTAGAGTCATTATGTTTTTATAGTACCTTATAGCATCTTCAATGTATAGTCCAATCAGTCTTGGACAGATATGATAATGTTTTGGGAAAATGCCTGACAAGCTTTCGCCATAATTTAAAAGAAGTATGCATAAAACTATTAGATCTATTTTAATTATACAGACAAGCAGTAATTATTGTTGCTAAAATAATCTGGTTACTACAGTAATAATAATGCCATCTGTAATTTTCATTTAATGCTTTTTTATAGACACTTTCAGGTCTTTTTGTCATTTTACAGAGACATCAAACTCCATTTTATTTATGGTTCTGGTTGTGTTTTTTTTTTGTTGTTGTTTTATAATTGTCTTTGGTTGTTGTGTTTTATTTTAAACATTTATAACAACTTCCAGTTCCAGTGTTGTATTCTTTACAAAACCAGTTTGTTTGTCTTTGAGAGGGTGAAATGGCATTGCTATGTCAATATAAGGATATTACTTAAAAACAGTCTGAAAACAACAATATTGTGGTTTATTGCTGTAATTAAGGGGGAAATTTATCACCCAACAAAATGTGTTATTGTGACTTTAAATCCAAACAGACACATTTTGACTCTCCATTGCAAGCAAGGAAACGTGTAGTAGCTTTATAGCTAAATCAAACATCTGATATGAGTTCATTTTTATCACCATTATATTTTAACAACCCTTCAAAACTGAAGTGATTAGTTTTTGTGCAGAGTAGCTTATTTTCAAAGCATCCTGACTCTGAAATTATTGTGTCCGCTGTATCCGTTAAGTACCTTTTAAATCTGGTACAATGACAGCGTGCTGAAATTTTTTCTGTTTATTATCAGCAGCTGGTTTTATGTATTTGTTTCTAAATATCTGTTTTGTCTTTGTGTTTCTGCGCCAGTGGGATCAGATTCAGGAGCTTCTGGGTCATCCGATGGAAAAACCCGTCGTCCTTCACAGGTAAACACTCCAACCGTCATGATTTCACAGGACAGAGTCGGCATGGATGACATGAAGGTTTTAAACGGATCGAATGTGAAGTGCTGGTGCTCCTTCAGTATTATTCTGTGATATTTTACA
This sequence comes from Girardinus metallicus, assembly GCA_903067095.1. Taxonomy (NCBI): domain Eukaryota; kingdom Metazoa; phylum Chordata; class Actinopteri; order Cyprinodontiformes; family Poeciliidae; genus Girardinus; species Girardinus metallicus. The sequence goes on along the minus strand of CAEGAE010030436.1, from coordinate 14,844 downwards.
CAAGAGGAAATTCTCATCTTTATTTATTTCTGGCAGGTCTTCATCAGCCAACAACACAAACCCGTTCGGTTCCACTTTCTGCTTCGGACTACAGAGGATGATTTTTGAGGTCAGAAATTTCACAGCAAACATTTTTGTCTGGAAACAACTTGGATCAAGTTGCAAAGATAAAGAAGCTCAGCTTCTTCCTGTTTTTTAAAAACTACACATTTAACTAGGAGTGCACCGATTTCCTTAATTTTGTGAGACTGGTGGTCAGTCGATACTTACATGTGAAGTCGCTCTTATGTACCTCAAAAAAAGTGTAAAATCAGTCACTGTCTTCTTCTGCTCTCCTGTTGGAGAGGTTTGACTGACAGACCGGCCCACCAGGTCTGCACGTCTCCAGTTAACAATAGTCATCCTACTCTTTCCAACACACCGACTTTCTTGCTATGTTTAGTGACATTTCAGAAAAATTGGTATCGGCCAAGTCGGAATCAGCAGGTCAGGCTTTTTAAAGGTCGGCCGTCAGCCAGAAAACTGCAATCATTTGCATTTAACATTTTAACAACAAAATCTGTTGTGTTAGAGAAAATGTCTGACATTCTTCAGAGGGAATAAACTAACCTGTGTTGTCAACAGGTGGCGCTCCACTTGCCTTTACAGATCCTAACAGGTGAATCCTGAGCAACAGATTCACTGAATGTTTGAGATGTTTTTCTGCTTCGACAAGTTTGGTTTCTAGGTGACTTGTCCTTCCTTGAACAGGTTAGGATAGATCTATGGCCTATACAAAACATGTTCATTACATTTTTAACACAAAATCATTGTTAGAAATTGAGATTAATCTGATCAGTTCTGGCTGTTCTGAGCTGCTTTCAGAATGAGATGTTTTAGGGACTCCTGTCACTTTAAATCCAAAAAAACAGGAGCTTCTTAAAGAGACAGAGATGACAAGGCATTAAATTAGACAGTTAAATTTCTTTTAAGTCACATTTGATATATACCAAATTTTTTCAACAGCTGAAGTTAACATAGTTACTTGATTATGCTATAAAATGGCTCTATGTGCCTGGAAAACGCATAGAACTGTCCTTTAAGGTCATAATTCTGATTCTGTTGATCTGTGACAGAATCCAAATATATAACCAAACAATCAGATTGTTAATATATGAAATAATTGTTTCTTCCATGTTATAGGATTTGTAAACCTGCAGTTTATCCACACTCAGACCAAGACCAAATTTGCCTGATGGTGCATAAGCAATTTAATCAATTCTGATTCTGAGAAAAATGTCAGAGTCCAGAGTTTAAAGTCAGAGTTTTATTTGTTTTTTGGTGGCCCTAATTCTCTTCTGTGCCTTCTAGACGTCTTCCAGATTTGTGTCTGTTTTGTTTCCAGTCAGTCTATCCCAATGGTGATTATTTTTTAGGAAGGAACAAAAAGCCCCAAATAAACCTGCTGGTTCTGAACCTGCACCCTGTCTCTCTAACACGACCCTGTTTTCTTCTGCAGGTGATGCAGAACAACCACATAGCATCAGTCACCCTCTATGGAGCTCCCAGGACCACCAGTCAAGCCCGACCCGAGTCCAGCGCTAGTTCCCACTGAACCAGAACCACGCTCCATTCTGGCCCACCCAAACAACAGTTCTTTTGCTGACTGAATTGGAACCGAAACCAGATCTTTTTCTTTTTTTTTTTTTTTTTTCTTTCTTACCTGAGCAGGCCTGACAGAATCTCTACAACCTGGCTCAGGTGCTTCAGAGTGAACGAGTCGACGGCGAAACCAGACCTGCTGCCTCCTGTTTGGTACCAGCATCCGGCGTTCTGTTGGTACCAAACACGCCCCGTCCTGCCGCGGGAGCAGCTCGCATGCTTCGAAAAGAAATCTGCATCCTGTGAACCTCGGAGACCGTTCTGCTGCCTGTACAGTAACAGAAGCTTCATGCCATCATGAGGTGACGCATTCGGATTCATCAACGCTGCAGGAAAACATAAAACTAATAAAACTACATCAGCCAACCACACTGCCATCCCGGTCAGTCCTGCTCGTCTTCCTGCTTCAAGACCGCTCCGAACTGGGCCCAGCCAAACCCGTCCAGTCCTGCACCGTGAGCCCAGACACACTTCAAGCTAAGCGTCCATTTCTGTTTTAAATCACAAGACCCAGCCTGACCCGGTCCAAACATTTCCATCTTCCCTCACCAAACATTTCCTTAACCCAGCTGAATCCGTTTGCAGCCGTTTCCCGTCACCAATCAGAGCGATCATCTCATTTCTACAGACTTTACTTCCCGACCTTTCAACCCAGACAGTCAGGCGTTTCTGATGAAGGCGGCCGGTTCAGACGGTTAAAGCTCACCCTGCATGACAACAAGACGCGATTTCCATAAAGTACAACAGGAAGCGTTCTCGCTTTGTTTGGTTGATTAAAGCTATAGCATGTCACTTTTATTAAAACAAATTTTTTTTTACATACTTGTTAAAATTATCATTAAGTTGTGACAGTACAATATAAGACAGATAATCTGTGATAAACTTGAACTTCTCTGCCTTCCCTCTAAGGTCCTGCTGTCACCTGAACACACAGCTCCATCAGAAACAACCAATCAGAGCCAGGAGGAGGGTCTTAGCGCTGTCAATCACCCTCACATCCTCCGCTTGTTCTTCGTTAGCCTGCCACAAATGCTCAAGCTAATTAGCATAGCCACAGATAATGACAGGTAAATGGATGTTCTTGAATGGTAAGTTGTTGACGCGTGTACACGATGTTGATTGACAGCGTTAAGACCTGACTGATTGGTTGTATTTTTAAATGACAATAGTATCATTGGGAGGAGCTGGAGGAACTTGATCTTTTCACAGATTATCCGTCTCACATTAAACTGCTACAACATGGTGACAGTTTTAATTATTATGTTAAAAAACAACATATTTTTGTAAAAGTTAAATACTGCAGCTTTAACAACCTTCCTGCATGTTGTGTCTGGGCGTCCAAAGTCCATTTCTCCCTCACCATGACCATTTCCATTGTGTAATAATAATAATTTATTGTGATTCCTTTTTTGTTTTTAACATTTGCACTAATAGACACATTTTTACTTGATCGTGCCCCATCCTTTGAGATGGATATGTATTCAAGAGTAGGAGGGATGTGTGTGTGGGTGTGTGTGTTGGTGCAGATGAGCGGCGGTGCCTCCGCCGCCTCGTTCTGTATGACAGCGTTTCGTCTTTCTTCAGTGCTTTCTTCCGTTCTGCTTCTGATCCATCCGCAGTCCTCTCTCTGTTTAGTTGCCAAATGCTAAAGCCAAAGACATTTTAGGAAGTCTTCATTTGATCGGTGTGTTTTCTTGTCTTGCAGAGTCTCGAATATTCCTAACTCCATCTTAATTTGAAGACGTGGTTCAGCTTTTAATCCGTGTTTCAGTAATAATCCAACATGACCGGCCGACTCAGCTCATCCGTTCTGGATAAGACGCGTCGTGTTTACCGTCAGCTCGTACCGTGGTCTCAGTGAACTGTGACGTAGAGAACAGCCGTCATTTCTGTGGTTGTAAACCCGACTTTTGTTTTGGACATGGTGAACAGCATCAGTCATTTCTTTCTCCCAGCGTGTAAATTTACCTTGTTTTTAATTACAAACTAATTAATAAACTGTGCGTTCATTTTAATAGACAAATTCTATCATTGTTCCTTGATGCAAATGTTTTTTTGTTTTCCCTCTTTTACAAAATATTCGGTTAAAGTACTGTGCCTTTAAAAGAAGAATCCACTATCCTTGGACTTTTCCACATTTTGTCAAGCTACAACCACAAACTTTACTGACCTTCTACACCAGTGTTTTTCAGCCTGGTCCTCCAGGCACACTGCCCTGCATGGTTTGGGCATTTCTCGGCTTCAGCACATATGATTTCAATTGACGGCTGACTAACAGGCTTTTGCTGAACTCCAATCATCTGAGTGGGGTGTGTCAAAGCAGGGAAACATCTAAAGCATGCAGGGCAGTGTGCCTGGAGGACCAGGTTGAAAAACACGGCTCTGCACAAACTGCTATTCTTTGTTTAAACGAGATCTGTTAAATCAAGTTTTAAAATCTTGCCACAGATCTATTAGATTTAGACCTGAACTTTGACTGGACCATTCTAACACGTGAATATGCTTTAATCCAAAGCAAGGGTCTCAAAAACAGCTGCGTCTCCATTACAAATGTGCGCAAAACTTTGATGGTCCATCCATCCATCCATCCATTTTCTGTTCACCCTTGCCCCTTAATGGGGTCGGGACTTTGATGGTCCGCTAATGGGAAATGCTATTACGCTGTTTCCATTAAATAAGAAACGCAATTAAAATCACACGTGATTAAGTTTGTACAGGCTATAAATAATTAAAGAAAGATGAAACCTCGTCATCCTCCTGCCGCTTCCTGTCGTCCTCTTCTTCTTTTCTGCCTGTAGTAACATCTGGTCGTTGATCGGGCGACTCGTGTGCTGTTTCTATGAAATACACTAATTTCAATACAGCCGAGAAACCACCTCATCGTACCACAAAAACTTTGTAATTGACACGTTTCCGTTAAGCAGATTTATTTTTGTAATTCTAATTAATATAAACGTCGCACTGCACACCTGAATCAAACAGCTAAATTAGCTTCACAGCATCCAATCAAATTTTACAAAGCTTATTAGCTGATCATTTGATTCAGGTGCGTTGAAGGAGAGGTAAATCTGAAATGGGCCGGATGTTGATTCTCAAACTGTATATTTTAGATTAAATTATATATTTTTTAGTTAGTGTTCAGTCAACTCCTTACTAAATAAGTACTTTATTGCTCTTGATTTTATTTAAGGATCTCACGGTAAAGGGAGAATATTTAAAATGCTTTTTATTTGGAAAAATGTTGATAATCATGCATCTGTTTTTCCCACTTATTTTATCACATCATATTCAACCAAGTAAAATGATATGTTTGTTTTTTGTACTGAGACAAAATGTGGAACAGATCAGGTGGTATTTGTAAGGCACTGAGCCGTTACACAAACAAAATGTTTTCTAGAATTGTTTTTATTTGTGATTTTTTTTTCTACCTTTGAAGAATCCCAAACTAGCTTGATTATTTTGGGGTTTTTTTGCACTTCTATAACCTGAAAGCCATTAAATGCATGTTTTTCTTTTCAGGCAGCAGTGAATTTCCAAATAGGCTGTTTAAAGTAGCAAGAACATTTTTCAGTGCAGAGAAACTCATTTTAGTGTTTAGATTTCTAGCCAATAAATTCTTTTTAGTGTTTCTCAAAACAAAAGCTGTTGTGGAGTCCATGCGAAGCTGTATAAACGCTGTAAATAGCTCTTCATGGCATCCTCTTTGTTACGACTTGGTTTCTTCTCTTCTATATTGTGAAGAAAGTTAATCAGAAAACGATTTCTGCTCTCGGCTGATGCAGCCAGCCGGTCAGCGTTGGCATTTCTAGCGGACGATGGAGGGCTGCCAGTAAACGGATGTCTCTGTGAAGCACATGAACTCTTCATTTACACATCATTCTCTGCTGGACAAAGTTTGATATTTGTCTGATTTCACTGCGTAGCGCAGCCCCCATCTGGATGACAGGGTGAGCCTGGATGTTCAGGTTCTCACTTTCTTCAGCTTTGACAAACCTTTTGGGTTTTGAAGACCCACTTCCAACATATCTCTTTGGGGTTCATTGTTATGTTTCCCAATATTTAAAGTTGATCTGATCTCCGCTTTGGTATGTTTTCTGGTGGAAACTGTCATTCATGTCGTGGTCAAACATTTTTCCAAAACTCGCTTTAGTGGAAGGAAATGTATTTAAAAAAGTCTAAGGAAAAAATGAAACATTGTGCCTCATCTCCCTCTGAGCCTGTTTTATCTTTTTTTCCTCTGTAAAAATGATTTTCTGTGGGACATACAGTGTGAGAATGCATTTTAATTGCATTGGTGAATGTGTGTGTGTTTGTCATCGAGTGTTAGCATCAGCCTGTTTCATGGGCTGACGGTTGTTCCAGTTATTTTTATCATTTCTGAAAAGAATCACAGGTTGGGCTTTTTTCTGCTTTTATTTTTATGCATTTATTTGTTTGTCTTGCTTTTATGACACCTAGAATATTATGGTCACCTTCGTTTTATAAAACTATGAAAAGGCTGAAAATCAGCCTCCATGTCTAAAACTCTAGTTGTGGTCTTCCTCTGTCGCTACGTGAGATTGAATAAATTAGTAATCTAAAAAAAAAGTTAAATACAGGGACCCATTACTTATTTGGTTATTCGTAAACAATAAATATTCACAGAAGTAATTGTAAACAAAAGAAACCAAGTGTTTTCTGTTGGAGGAAAAAGTTAGGACACCCGTTAACATCTAGCGTTTAAGAAATACATTCAGTGATGCTGCTGCAGTAAAACATCTGCAAACCATCACACCTCACCGCCACACTGCAAAAACACAAAATATTACCAGCTAATTTTAGTCTAGTTTCTAGTGCTGATATCTTAGCACACCAGAATTAAGACAAAACTAACTTAAAAGTAACTTCTAAGATATAAGAGTTTGTTTTAAGTAAATAATTTATTAACATTGATGAAAAAGTTCTAGTTTCACTGGCAGATTATTTCACTTATAACATGGAAAAAATGTCTTCTTCTAAGAGAAATAATTTTCCAGTGGAACTATTAGTTTTTCATCAATATTAATACATTATTGACATAAAACAAACTGCCATATCTTGCAGAAAAACATACTTGTTCATTAGTTTTCTTATCTCGAGAATTTTAGGATATTTGGACAAGAAACTAGATCAAAACTAAATGGTAAGAGCTTTTTTTTTTTTCCCTAATTTCTTCCTCATCAGGAACTGTATTTTTATTACATTTAACAAATCATTCTAAAGGACCCTTTCCCGTTTTTATTTAGTTTCACTAAATGATACTAAATATCCATATTTCCAAATATGTTCAACACAGACTTTAATAGGGTGTCATAGTTTTTATATACGGTGTCCGTGTTTTTTCTGTTTAACTTTTTTGGGGGGAAATCTTTCCAAGTGCAACATTCAGATAAAGAAAAGGAATGTATGAGCCCAGTTTTTGTTTGCTTGGTGCTGGAGATGTTCGTTTTTGTGGGGTAGTGTTTGTGGGAGCAATGTTTTGTGTTGTGTGTAATACCCTAGTTTAGCCACTAGGTGTAACATCTTGCTGGGGATTGTTTTCTGTATAAAAGGTAGAACCTGTTCGTCAGCTAGAAGGTGTGTTCAGTCCAGAGATCAAAGCTTTTTGACTGAACTTGAATAGACTAAACCTGTGCTTAAGCCTGCTGGTGCTCAATGTGAGAGTTTAACTTTCATCCTATTTATTTTATGTTGAATTGGGGCAACAGTAAATAAATATGACGGCGTATTGGGCCAATGTAGACAGGGTAAAAAGAAGGGTAAATTTCCACCATAAACTCAAAAATTTTTAGATTAATTCCAGAAATTTTCCATAAAAAAGCGAGGACATTTCTGAGCTTCAGAAGTCGAAAATATGCGGGGAAAAAAACTCCGAAATTTTGGGATTCATTTCCACAATTTTTGTGGGAAAAGACATGTACATGTAGAAAAGCTGAGAATCTTCTATATAAAAAAATCTTGGAAATTTTCAAAAGTCAAAAATGTTCAACTTTTTAAAATTTTCAGAATTTAGACATTCAGAAATGTTTTGGATGGAAATTTATTTTGATTTAATTTGTATTTTCTATCTACAATGTACCTACACATAAAATGACTGCCACTTAAGACAAAATAAAAAAAAAAAATAGTTACTTTGGCGGCACAAACACTGAGCTTTTATTTCTTCAAACAAGTGTACCACGAGAATAATTTATTTAAGCCGAATAATACAGTAAGACGCCAAACGTCTCATTTCTCTTCCCATAATTATTCAGTGTTTTATATGAGAGTTTAGCTGCATTATGGCAGTGTTGCTGTCAAAATGTTATGCAGTTTTTCTTTTTTCTTCAACATGTCATTTGGCATGTTGAAGAAACATAGTTAAGAACTCTGATTTTCAATCTGTCGTCCATTTTGCTCAGCCAGAGAAAAAAATCAGTACTGCAAATTATTGCAAGTAAAAGGATTAGATTATTTATACCTATAGGCATAAAAAGTAAAAGACCTTCTCATTCATGTGACAAATTGTTTGCTTTATTGTTTTGAACAGTTTTCTCATATTCCAGCCAACATGCATCTCTGGCTGGAACCATCTATGGTCGTATATTTCCTGTTTTATTTTACATTGTGTCAGTAAAAATGTTTCATATTGTCGTTCTTTCATCCAGCAATGGTCTCTCTGAACACAATAAAAGGTTCTACCTTCTATACAATAAAAAATCCAAACAGATTACGACACTTTGTAGCTCAATCAGATTCATCCACGAAATGCAAAACTTACTCCTACAGCATTAAATTAGATAGATGGGTAGTTTGATCTCACCCAAACTCAGGTGGATATGTCATTTTTAAAACAAAAAAAAAAACACAGATGAAGACCCTAAGCTGTGTGTGATTGTTTTTGTTTCTTTTCTTTTTTTTTTAAAGTAAATGTAACAGTTTGTTGTTATTTGTAATGCAAAGCTTCAGTTGAGCAATCTGATGTTAAGGTGTTTTGTTATCAGTTCGACTCTAATGTTGCTCTCATGATACTTTTCTGGATGACTTTTATATTTTAAATCCCATTTTTGGAAGCAAGGCAGGTAATTAAGACTGATGTGAAATTCCCTGGAATGTGGCTTTTTTGATATGCATATTTTGAATAACTTTGTATATGAAATAATAAGCAGATTCATCCAGCATGTCCCATGAATAAACGGCAATAAAACCATGTAGTGCAAAGAGACGCATGAGACTGAAGGTTTTGCTGCAGCAGGAGTCCTTTGATGGTTGTTGAACTTTTCAACAAAGCTGTTTGTTGACAACAGAGTTTATTTTCTGTGTTGCACAACCAGAATATGAAAACAGAAAAATAAAATGTGGATGTGAAATGGAAAGTTTTTTTCTGTTTTTCTTCAGACATCTGCAGTTCTGGTCAGAAGTTTCCATCAGAACAAAAATGGGAGCAACTATCCTCCAAAAATCTCAGAAAATCGGAGAATAATCTCAAACATTTTCTAGAGAAAACAATGAAATTTCTGAGTTTGAAAATTTGCTTGAAAAAAATTCTACATTTTGAGATTAATCTTCAAAATGGTAGAGAAATAAAACTACTTATAAAACGCAGAATTTTTTTTTTTTTTTTTTTTTAAATCTCAGATTTTTCTGGCGAACATTTGATCTTTTTTTGTTTTTAAATGTAGAATGGTCCTAATACACTGTCGTATCTGTTATCTGATAACTGTCCAGGATGCCTTTCTGTGAGTTGGACACTTTAGCATGAAATATTTTCCAACATTCAGGTTGAAATTCAGAATACATACCTTGCATATTCGCTACTAGTACTTTATCAGTGCAGCTGCTTCTTCAACGTAGTAGCAAAGACACGTCATGAGTAAAACACACTAGCATCACAGGACTCAACGCTTCACAAAATGTGCTCAAATTTTACATGTAAAATGCATCTTTAGATTCACAAATATAAGACAGTAGCTGTGTTTCTATTACAAATGTGCATAAAACTTCCACTATTCCACCAATATAAAAACGAAAAACAATTTCACATCATCATCCTCTAACTGCCTCCGGTCGTCCTCTTCGTCTTTCCTACCAATCGTAACGTCTGGTTGTTGATCATGTGACTTGTGTGACGCAAACAAGTGTTTCCGTTTCAGTTTTCCACAGTAAACTAATGTCAATACAGCTTGCGACTTTTGATTTTGTGAAAAACAAAAGTTTCTTTCAAAATTGGCGTGTTTCCATTAACCATGTCAACTTTTGTCATTTAATTTTGCGCAATTTGACATTTAGAAAATAAAAGCGCTTAATGGAAACTCGCCAACTGTAGAAAAAAAAAACCTTGTTTTTTGCTAAAACGTCTTGACGTTAGGATGAGGCGGTTTCTTTGGCTGATCGAAATTGGTTTATTTCACAAAACTGAAATTGAAATACTTTATTGTCATCACATGACCAACAACCAGATGTTACTACTGGCGAAAACCCCAAAGAAGATGACAGGAAGTAGTTTGAGGATGATGTATGGCTTGTTTTTTAATGAGTTATTGCATGAACAAACTTATTCATGTGTGATTTTTTTATTGCGTTTCTTAGTTAATGGAAACACGCCGATTGTGAAATTATGTTTTTTTCGATAATACCAGAATAGGGAAAGTTTTGCGACCATTTGTAATGAAAACGCTGCTAGTGTGACAGCAGCTTTACAAATTCAGTTGTGCAAAAAAACCTTCACTTTTCATAAACTTATCTGCATATCAAAGACTTTCCCTCTGGTAGTGGATAAATAAGCTGGGGACAGATCGGTCCCGAAGGTCACAGTCACAATGCATTCCTTGAGTTTCACTGTTGAGTTCCAGCTGGGAGAGATTTCCCCCTTTTCTTTTTCATTTCCTGGCAGATGAACCATCAGTTTTGTTGGATAAAATCATTTCCTACTGTCCTCAAATGCTGCACGATACCAGCAGCTCCAGCTCTGCCCGCTGGCAGGAACTAATGCGTGAGAAACACTGGCTTCTCGCCGTAATCCGCCTCATCTGCTGCCATCTCTCCAACCCTCCCTCTCCATTTAAAGGGTCCAGACGTCTGGCCGGTTCTGTAGTGGCAGCTCAGTTTGGGGTCGTGAAGCAGGTTCCACATGAGCCAGATCTGCGGGACGCTGAGGCTGTGAACAACCATGAGCTCCCGGTAAAAGCAGGGGTCAAACGTCTGGAGGTGAGGCGCCGCAGACGGTCGGGGAATCCCGAAGGTGCGAAACCCCTGATGGCGTAAAGGTTTGACGCCCATCAGCTGGAGGCACATTCCTAGAAAGACGTCATCAATCGGGAACAGCTCCACCTAGGAGAAGTTTTACAAATCAGTCACAAACTAATAAACAAAATGGAGAATTAGTGGTAAAAGATGGAGAAGTCTACTTTAATAAGCATGGGCCAGTAATTTCTTGCAGCATAACAAAAGCTGTTCAAGATATTAACAGAAACAAATTAAAAGAACTAAAGCTGCAACTAGCGATTATTTTAGTGATAAACTATTTGTTTGCATTTTTAGTACAATTCTGATACTCTACAAAAAAATATAGTGGTTAAAAAAATTCCGAAAAATGTGCTTTTTAATCCAATTAATTGTCAGAATAATTTAATTCCATTTTTAAATAAGAATTTTTTTGCCTAAAATGCAATAACAACATTTCTTTAGCGAACGATTAACCATTTGCAGCAAAGGATGCATCTGCAGCTAAAAAAATGCTTCTAACATCAACATGTGAAAAGCTCAGCCTTTCTGCTCAACTTACAATTAACCAATTAAGTTAATTGGTTAATGATTTAAACATTTAATAACTGGACAATAAAATGTGCTTAATAGGAAATTTATAGGTAAAGAAGATTTTTTTAATCTTATATACATATTGCATAGCAATGTGTATATATTTTTTGTACAGTTTTGGCTTAATTACTGCTCAGATTATTGCTTTCAGCAACTCCAATTGATGATTAATCGATTAATAAATTAATTAATTAATTATTTCAATAATCGAAAACTAATTGTTTCAGCCATAAAAAGAACCAATGCACGCAAGTTGATTTAAACATAATTGGGTTGCTTAGCAACCCTAGGAGAGTTCTGCCCTGTTACCTAGCAACCCAAGTTCAGTTGGAGCACTTTTGGTCAGCTGGTTTTACTGCTGTATGTGCTGCACAATGGCTGCTGGAAAAAACAAATGTTTTGTTGGCTTACCATCCAAAAACCACTTTCTGCATTCTTTTTGGCTGTGCAGGAGGCTCCACTAATGCTTTTCAAAGATGTACGGTTGTATAATTGCGCATTTGTTGACAGCAATTTTTACAGTGTAAACATTGACTTGGGGATAGGGGAGGGGATGCAGCGCCAGCAGCAGTTGATCTGGATTTAAAGTGACAGATTATTTTGCTCAAAATAAGCAGAACTTAGCAGACAAAAATCTCATTATTTAAGAATGATTTTGTGTAAAAAAAAAAAGAAATGTAATGAACATGTTTTGTGTTGCCCACCTGTTCAAGGAAGCATAATAAGGCAGCCTGTTTCTAAAACCTGTTGACCTCGGTAAGTGGCCTAGGCCGGAGTTGTAATCTTTAGCTTACCTGCTGACAGGCGGAGCTCAGCCTTCGAGCCGTGTGTCCTGACATCACAAACCCCCCTCCTCCAGCGTAACTGGGGTACAGACCGCCTCCGTACACAAACTCCGGAACGTAGTACTTGGAAGTGCGACGGCGGATTGGTTTGGCGTTCACGATAATATCCCCCACGAACAAGTCCTTCTCCGGCTCTCGGCCTTGGAGCATCTCCAGGATGTTTTCCACGTTAACGTAGACGTCAGCGTCACCTTTGAAGATGAATCTGAAGGAGAGCAGAAGGATATTACTGCCTGCATCCCCATCACAGATTTGTGCAAAGCCTTGTCGATATGTTTCCATTAAAGAGGAAATGCAATTAAAATCAGACTTGAATAAGTTGTTCAAGTGATAAATCACTAAAAAAGCATGGTACGTCCTGTTGCCACTGGTCTAAACCACAAAGAAAAGACGACAACAGCTAGTTGGAGGATGATGGAGCTGGAGTTGTTTTTAAATTGGAGTGTTTCTATTAAGCAAATTTATTATCAAAATGTCAGATTATATATAATTATATAGTCAATGGAATCGCAGCTAATTACAGCTTCCGATGAGGCTAAAATAATCATCATTTAAGACTTTTGCATTCACACTAACTTCACATGAGGACAGCTGCTGTTGACCCATTCCAGAAAATGTGTTTCCTTCAGAGTCAGGTTAAAGAAGGTGTCCTCGAAATCCCAGAGCAGGATGTCCTGGAAGGCTTGGCTCTCGTAGGCCAGCAGCCGATCCCACAGAGGCAGGGAGGAGCGATTCCTGGGAATCCCCAGCAGGAACACGGTGCGAATGGACCGGCCGGGGTGGAGCGCCCCCTCCCTCCCCCAGGTCCGACGCACAACCTGGAGCAACGGCGTGAGGAGAAAAATAAATAGCTGCAAAAGACATGTGACTAATAGATTTAAACTGTTGTAAAGATATTTTTCTTACATGTTTTTGTTAAAGTTATCATGTCGTGACAGATGAGCACGACAATCTGAGAAAATAAAAAATAAAAAAAAAACTGAGCTCCTCTGCCTTCTCCCAGTGCTAGAAACAACCAATCAGAGCTAGGAGGCGGGCCTTTGTGCTGTCAATCATGCTTGGCTCTCTGTAGCTAGAAGAATAGACTTTAAAATACTGTTAGTTCATAAATCACTGAATGGTTCAGCACCACAACACATCAAAGATCTGCTGCTGTTGTATCAACTCCCAGAAAACTGCAAAACAGCTGAAACACTGAGTTCCTTTAAATCTCGACTAAAACCCCTGTAAGTGAAACATCGATCACCATATTTGATGTATATTTGATTTTGATGACGTTATTTGACAAAATGTAATGTTTAGTGCTTATTTCATAATCGTTGACTGTCTGAAGTTTTTATGATGTAAAGCACATTGAACGGCACACTTGCTGAAACATTTGGCAGCGTGTACCCAAGGTTGATTGTCAACACTAAGACCCTCCTCCTGGATCTGAAAGCTCTGCGAGATCTTTTCACAGATTATCTGTCTCACGACATAGTGACAGCTTTACCAAAAACATATTTTTTAAATAAAGTTATATACTGCACACTGCAAAAACACAAAATCTTACAAAGTACGTTTCTGCAAATATCTTAAGTTTTGTATTATTTCAAGTGTACTAACTCTAAAGTACTAGTTCCAATTATTTCACTTATAACATGACATTTTTCCCATGTTATAAGTGAAACAATCTGCCAGTGGAGCTAGTACTTTTTAATCAATATTGAGGAATTATTTTCTTAAAACAAGCTCCTATATCTTGCTGAATAATTTTGTCTTATTTCAGGTGTACTAAGAAGTTTTCTCCAAAATTAGACCAACATATTACTATTCTCATATAATTTTGCTACCTGCCGCTTGTCAAAATCTGCAGCTGTAGATTTCACAGCGATGAGCATGTAGGGAGCCGAAACAGCGCCTCCTCTTCCTCCTCCTCTCTCTTCTTCTCTGATGCGACATTTCTCAGGCTGGTCGATGAGCAGATTAAAGTTCCTTTTGTCCTTTTCTCTCAGATACCTCTCGAAGTCAAACGGCGGCAGCGTCGGCAGCCGTTTTCCAGCAGCCGCGGTCGGAATAACTTTCTTCTTTCGTGACCTGGATCTGATCTGAGAGCTGGATTTGGGCTGGGAAGGTTTGGACTTGAGTCGGGGTTTACAGGAAGGCAGCTGTGGCTGTAGTGGGGACTGGATTTCAAAAAGGAAGGAAAATAGAACAAACGATGAAAGATTCATCGTTGTGATTCGAGGTTTAATTATGAGAAAATCTGTTTTTAATTTCTGCCTTTTTAAGGCAGAAATTAAGATTTTTTAGCTTTTTAAGATAATTATCCCAGAAGGAAAAAGCTGTTTTGATTTGTAGTTACGAGTGGAGAGCTGAGTCATGTACAGAGAATTGAAGAGCAGCCAAAAATTAAACTCAGGTTTATTATTATTATGACTTCAAAATGGATGAACAGACAGATGGACGGACAGATGGATGGAAGAACAGATGGATGGATGGATGGATGGATGGATGGATGGATGGATGGATGGATGGATGGATGGATGGATGGATGGATGGATGG